>JACXGM010016958.1:0-20082 GCA_016801145.1 Umbra pygmaea
TAGACTTATGTGGCCAACCCCTTAACAACATGATTTGAATTGGATCCAGTATCCTATCTTAATATATAGCTTTGTAGGGTTCTTTCAAAGAGGATGTAGAAAAATAAAAACAGAAAATAATTATGCATTTTCTTTATTTCATCCTGTGCCATATTCACTGTGTATATTTGTTTGAAATGAATTTTACATATCCAAAAATGTCAAGGTCCTTTCTTTAAATAAACATCAACCATATGTTTGTACTTGCCTCTGGTCCAGTGTAACATAGTTTAACTTTGGGTATGTTTTTTTAGGCAGAATTTGACAATTAGGGGGCGAGGCTTAAGAGGTTAAGTTGCCGATCGGGTTGGCCCAAAATGCGCATCGGCCCACCAGGAAAGTGCCCGGTATGCCAGATGGCCAGTCTGCCCTTTCACACATATTAAAGTATATTGACAAATAATCAGCCGAATGCATTAAACAACTACTGTGTCATTTATCAATATGCCTTATGACAAAATGTAATATGCAACATAATGTCACATCTCGCTTAGAAATGTCCAAAGAAAATCAAGATATAGAAAATGACAAAGAAAGTCATAATTGTATACATACTACTATATGTTTTCTACATAAATCATTTATATGTAATACCATTAGTGTCCCTAATTACAAGAACATGTAGTTTTAAGAAATGAAAAAAGTGACAATTTGAATAAACCAAATGTGGAAATACACCTCAAAATAGAGGAAGGTTATTCTAGTCTTGAGGGGCTTTATAATGAAATGCTCTCCTACCAGCTACAGAAAGTAACCTTTGTACCGTAAAAAATAATGGACATTGGAGGTGTCTAAGTGAGTATGTTGAGCAATTGGGTATTAAGTGCTGTTTAAGGTATGCCGGACAATTGGAATAAACACATTTAAAGATAACAAAATCCAGTGGTAATCCCTTTGTGGTTTAGGTTGCAACCAGTTTAGCGAATCATACATAAAACAATGATGATTTTTAAATGGACAGTTCAATATAAATCTGCAAAGAGAATTGAATACAACATTAAAGGTCCCATGGCATGCTCATTTTGGATGCTTTTATATAGGCCTTATTGGTCCCCTAATAGTGTATCTGGAGTATCTTTCCTAAATTCAGCATTGGTGCAGAATTACAGCCACTACAATCTGGTCTCACAATGAGCTTTCCTTAGAACGGTCACGATGGCCAGGACTGTCAGGGCTGTCGTGGCATTGGAGCTAATGTGTTCTGTGTTATGTGTTTTCCGTCTGTATTCTCATTTTATATGTTAGTGTATGTGTTTGGTTTATTGCGCCGACCTCTGGGCACTGGGATTGTGGTAGGCGCTTGGTTACTCATTACGCATGAATGGGGCTCTCCCACACCGGCGCGTGATGAGTAATCAAGACGCCTATTTAATCCCAGTGTTCTGGAATAGTCGGCGCGTGTTATTGTGGACTAGTTCCCCTGTCATTTGGGAGAGAGAGTAGAAGAGAGAGGCATGATGAACACCTTATACCTGAGCTGTGTATACGTAAGAATGTACATATTTGATTGAGCCTTCACCTCAATATGCGTCGTACGATATGTATGTTTCATTGTCAGAACCAGGCGTACATTGTATAGAGTATTCGCGCCGATGCCGCGTTAAAGCATCGTAACTGTATATATATATATATATATTGTATATATATATATATATGTTGTGCAGTTCCAATGAACTACGTATTAGCAGTTCGTCCTCTACGCTCTCATGTTCATTAAACATCAAGAACGCTCCTTCCTGCTCTGGTCTCCAATCTCTCTCCACCACACCACCAACACGTGACAAGAACGTGCGGTTTCTGTGTCTGTAGCTTTAAATGCTAATGAGGAGGAGAGAGGCGGGGTAAGGTGGAGCTAGCAACCTTGACTAGCTTGGGGCCACCATACAATGCGTAAATGTTTACAATGAATGTATCGCAAGGGTTGTTAGATGCGCAGAAAGTCATGTTGCTCTTATTTGAAATCGTTCTAAAGCTGTATTAGCATTTATATCAGTAATCTTTGTATCTTGGAGAAGACTGTACTCATTTTTTTATGACAAAGTTCTCCACGTCCACGTATAATGAAGTCATGTTACACACAACCAATGATTTACTCCTAAAGATTGACCTCTACTCAGCACCTGATTGTCCACTCTTGTCTTATATGTATCTGTATATTTATAAATAAATATTTGTAAATTAAATAATCCGCTATAGACACTAACCAACGCCACTATATTAGTCAGACCTCTGCCATTATTACACCTACCTTTTTGGATAGGTGCCATTGTGGAAAATGTGCTACCATGCCCACATAAGCTGAGAATTGCTGCTTATAGATACCTCAGGTAGCATTTTCACCACTAAATTGGAAACTACTTTGTCTCTTCATTTGACAACTAATTGCGGTTAAAATGACACCATTTCTAATTAGGTTACTAGAAGACTAAGGGAGGTTGAAGAACAGCTCACATATATGGTTGACCATCCTGGATTGGAGCCTGTCTGCCTCAATGTCTACTCTCTGCAGAATGCTGGCCAAATATACAGAGCTGACTATGGTCCTCTACATTTGAGAGGACTACACTAGTAAGTAATGCTTTGTTACAGAAGTTAATAAAATAATAAATAAAGTCTTGTCTTGAGTCTTGACTGTTTATTCCAAAAACAAATCTTGTGCCTAATTCCATTCGAAAGTGTAGATCGGGGGTCTCCAAACCCTTCTATGAAGGGCCTAGTCTATGCTGGCTTTTGGTCTTTCCCTACCATGTGAGGGGAGATCCTAAACAATTAGTGAGCTACTCCATCAGCCTTGTACAAGGTGAAAGCAAAAACTTGCACACACTAAGCCCTCCGTGGAAGATTTATTTACATCAGATGGGAAAAAGATCAGATGTAAATAAATCAGATGTAGGGGCGCAGATGGCTCAGTGGGTAGAGAGTCAGACTTGTAGTCAGAAGGTTGCCAGTCCGATTCCCGACTGAGCCAAATGTTGTTGTGTCCTTGGGCAAGACACTTTACCCCAATTGCTCCCAGGTCGTTGCTGTAAATAAGAAATTGTTCTTAGTCAACTTACCTGGTTAAATAAAGGTTAAATTAAAAAAAAAAACTAGAAAATTGTTATAAAACAAGCATTGAAAAAAGATCCATAGGAGCATAGGAAAATTTGTTTAGATAACAATAACACAAATCAATGATAAATCTCTGCAAGACTAAATATCAAAACCAATTGTTCAGTCACTACAGGCATCTCTCCTATCGTTCATTTGTGAGCTTGTGATGAGGCCTCCTGGGATGCAGAATCTGGATCGTTATTCCAGCTTGTGTGGTCCTGTGCATCCGCTCAAGAGTTTCCTGATGAGGAAGGCCACAAGCTGGCAATGACCTCCTCTTTGTCGGGCATCTCATACTGCGCTGATAGGTCCCCTGGGACCGGGATGGCCAACAGCGCATTGGTGTATGATGTAGGGTTGACAAAGACATTCTCAAAAATTAGTCACATCATGTCAGCAACATAACCTGTATCATGAAACACAAGCACAAACTTTTTGTTATTGGTTGGGGTTTTTGTTTTTACTGTGTTTTTAGATTTAATTTATTTTAAGAGAAATACATTTTAGAATTCCACAATATGTGTTGTTTGAATTGATTTTAACCCTTACCAAAGGTTGGGTGTCTTCTGAGGTTTAGCTCTGCACTCTCCCTTCCTAGCCTTGGGAAATGAGATTTTGAAGAGTGGTACACCTTTCTCCGTTTCAGCCTTTGGTTGGTCCGCATTTTCATGATAATGCATAGCAACAAGGTAGAATCTGGAAGTACATGACAAAACGTGTTAATATTGACAAACATTTAGGCTACAATTCCCAAAAGTATTGAGTAAACAAACTTTCTTTTAACTGCACAGCATTCTAATAAAGGGAAATACAACATTCTTTGGGGAAAATCAAAGGATGATGGCATGGAAAGCCTCAGACGATGAAGTTTGGTGGTGGAGGCTCAGTTTTGCAACATCCTCCAGCGTTCTTTTGTTAGTCAGCAACTTCTCCAACTTGTAGAAAGCTGGAGTTGCAGCAGACAGTAAGAAAATATCATATTAGAAAACATACAGTACAGAATATTACAACAATGATCTCTGATAGATTTCTGAAAGTGACTAAATTAACTATATGTAGTTGTAATGAAAGCAAAGAGAAATTCCAGAATACTAACTACAACAAAATTAAATGTACGGCAAGTACATACCTTCACTTCTTAGGTGGGGCTGCAGCGTCTTTAAGGAAATCTGTGTGCCTACAGTATGTTTCCAGGTGGTCTGTCTGGCAGGCAACATCCCTTGAGAAGCAGCTGAATGTAAGCACTTGATGTGCTGGCCTGTGTAAAGACAAGGTCAAAAAAGTAATCAATTTATTACTTTTTATATATTCCAGCTGCAAGTTGGAAGAGGATAGAAGATAGGCATGTTTAGTGAATAACATTAATACATAAAGGTAGATCTATGAAAAGATAAAATTATATTACATCATTTTTTGTTTACATATTTTATATTTCATATATCTTAAAAGTTCTTACAATTTATTTCATTGCAAATACATCAAGCTCTGCAGCAACCTGCAAATAAGCCATTGTTTTGAATTAGGTGTGAAGGGGAATACATGAGCGGGCCCATGCATTTAGGAAGAGTTAACAGGCCCTAATTATCTCCGCACCAGTAAATTGCTCGAACTATATCTATGGCTAGAACTACTGCAGTCACATGCTGGTAACAGACCGTTGTATTCGTCTGTAGTAGGGTGGCCACCAGACATTCGTAAATATTCGGGACATTCTATTGATATCCAAGCAGATAAAATCAGTGCCTGTAGCCCCATTGCTGTAAGGTGCCTCGAATTTACCCATTCTCATCTGATCACTCTGGTTTGCAGAGGTGCACATTCAGTCATTTCAATGTCGGGAAAGGTAGATATCGTGCGCACCTTAACACCAACAGCAGAACGGTTATCCAAATAACAAAGACGTGTACAACACTCGCATTACAGTGTGTGTATAAACACACACGTACTTGATTCTGTCTACTTTTACATTAGCGACAGTAACTGGGCTGTTAGCTGCAGAGCTAATGTTACAGCCACATTCTAAGGTTAACAAGCTACGTAACCATTTAGAGTAAAGCTACAAAATGTTCTATATCGTGGAGCTCCACCCCATAGGGGGAGCTCTAGCTCCTAGTGGTTTATCCCTCCTGCGCAGCAGGTTGCATCTGAAAAAGTTTGCATATACATCACTTCCTACCAGTGACCGCGCCAGCTATATAAGGGGTCCACCCCGCCATGACATCCTCCCTTTTTCTTCAGCCGCATCCGGTTCGAAGCTGCATCACCAACAACGACTTTAGTTTGTGTATACCGGATCTTGTCTGGGGGTCGAACACGCAAGGGCTGCATTGCTCCCTAATCCGACATGCTCAGTTTGCGCCGCCATGCCTCCTAAACTCCGGTCTAGGAGGGAATCCTTCTTCACCGAGCCAGCTCCTGTGGAGGAGCCTGGTGAGGCTTCAGCCTCGACTAGTGAGGGGCCTACGCCACGTGCTCAAATAGCACCTATGGAGCTATCACCGAGCTTGGGAGCGCAGTCGGTTCTACTGGCCCCGGTGGGGCCACGTGCTCTGGCGAGGAAGAGCAGGAAGACTCCTCCGAGTTTGAGGAAGGTGGAGCGGGAACAGCGCCGGTGGCGTCTGAACCTGTTCTGCCTTCTCTCCGTCAAGATCTACCTGGCATCATGCGAACAGCCGCTGACAGGCTCGGCATCCCCTACCCTCCAGCTACTAAAGAGGAGACAAAGAGGTCTTTGCAGACAAATATTTATGTCCAACCATCTTCCTCTAAGGAACCGCCCCCCCCCCCCCCCATGGTGGGCCTAGCTGACTATCTGGAAGGTTCCTGGTTGGCTCCGTTCCAAATATCTGCTCCCGTGAAAGGCTATCTGCCGTTCACTGATGTCGCTGGAAGAGAGGAAATAGTCTGTTGTGGCATTCCCCGCCTTGACCAATCACTGGTCGCTCACCTGTTCAGTGGCTTGGCGGCCTGGTCCAACACCAAGAAGCCCACTTTCACCGAGGCGAAAGACAAGACCTCCGCCGCATTGGCAGAAAAGTTTTTTGTGCTGGGCGCACAATCCGACGGGGCGGCCTCTAATATCGCCATGCTGTCTTCAGCTCTGGCTTCTCTCACTCTTGTGCGGACCTCATTCACCCCAATTGAGATCCAGGAGGTCGGGAAAGCTTCAGCCGCCAACTTAAAGATGGCCCAGGCTGTTGCTATATGTTCCGGCCGCATTATGGCCACTTGAGTGGTGTCACACCGTCACCTTTGGCTGTTGGCGACGGCACTGTGGGAGCCTCAGAAGCTCCCTCTGCTAAACGCACACATTGACCCCGAATCCCTCTTTGGGAAATCCATGGCGGAGGCTACGGCGAGGGTAGCGAGAGAAGAGGAGGAAAGGAAAATACTCCAGAAATCCTTTCCTGTCTATCGCAAGGCTAGGCCTTCTGCTTCCCCTAAAGGAGCTGCCCCTCCCAGGTCTCAGCAAGAGAAGCGCCACAGGTCCTCTAATAAACACAGAGAGAGGACGTCTCGTCACCGAGACATGCCCACACACTCTGTGCCCGAGCCTGCTCAGCCCGTGCCTGTACCTCAATCTCAGCGCCCCGGTGCGCAACGTCATCGCCAGGTATCCTGGAATACCTACATGCTGCCGTTGAACAAAAGGAGGAAGCAATGACATATTGGGGAGGGGTACCCTAACCTGGACCTCTCCAACCCCGTTCTGGGTGGAGACGGAGTTAAGTTTAATAAACATGTTTAATTTTATCCTTTGTCTCCTATGCCTCCTTCTTCTTGTTTCGTAACGGCAGCCCTCGGCTACTCCGTTTCTCAAGGTGTCGCTAGGCTACCTCAACCCCATGCTTTAACTAGCTCTGATCCTACTCGCTCTTTCCCTGGAGGGTTACAGCAGCATCTCGGTGCCTCCGTACGTAACCAGTTTACTTCGGGCACTGTTTTGCATGGGTTTGAGAGAGCCTCCCTTTCTCACTTCGATAACCTCTCCCTTCGAAATGACCTGTCGGTCGGTAAGGTTGTTCATAGTGCTGCTTTGATGCCTGTCACAGATAAGTCTCTCTCTCAGAGAGTTAGCTCCTTACATGTCGGTGTAAGATCAATGTCCGATGAGTGTCCCCTTGCTCCTCACATTTATCCTTCCCCACAGAACCCTGGCCTTCCCAATAAAATGACGTGGAGCTTGTGCCGAGTTTCCATCATTAATAAGGGATCTAAGACACAGTCACTTCCCCCGTCGGAGGAAGCGGCGTCGTCACGCCCAAATGTGTTTTCTCACTCACGCTATGTGTCTGGGCCACCTTTATTTTTCATCGGAGTCTGGTACGTACCTATCTGGCTACAGCAGACCTAGCTCTACAAGTTGCCATTGCATGCCTACGTTTGTGACAGCAGACCCTGGGGCCGCCGCTAACCGGCCCTTTGGTTACAGGCCCCCCTTGGGCTCTTCCACCTGAGTCCGGGTTGATCAGAGTGGTGGTTGGGGCCTGCCTAGAATTTCAACAGTTCTTCTGTTCGATATCCCAATCAGTGGCCCAACCACTGTCCCTACATTACGGGGAGTGGCAGGCGAGATGCCTTACCCCGAAATGGTTAAAACTGTCTAGACAGAGGGGTCATCCCCTTCATTTTCGCTGCGCTCCCCCTGCCTTTCAGGGAATCAAGGAAACCTGTGTGACGTCACGGGACCAATTACTTTCCCTACAGACAGAAATCTCTCAACTACTGCAGAAAGCAGCGATTGCTAGGGTTGCCCCCAGGGACGAAATGAGCGGGGGGGAGGGATGAGACCGATTCCGGATTAACGAATCCTGAACGAATTGATTCTCAAGAGAAGATTTTGCATGTTGACGGTTCGACATCTGTTGGAGTGCGTTCCACAAAGCGATTTCTTTGTGAGTATAGACCTGAAGGACGCCTACTTTCATGTCGATATTGCGCGAAAACATTGGCGTTTCCTTCGTTTCGCATACAGGCGAATGCCCTTCGGATACGCTCTGGCTCCGAGAGTTTTGTCCAAAATAGTAGAGACAGCACTACTGCCCCTTCGAAGGAAGGGCATCAGAGTTCTGCCGTATCTGGATGATATATTGATATTAGCCAGTTCCGCAGAACTAGCCATGGCTCACGTTACGGAGACCATGGTACACCTGTCCGCTCTGGGGTTCGCTCTGAATTTGGAAAAGAGCTCCCTGTGGCCCTGTCAGGTAGTGAGCTACCTGGGGCTCCAATTGGACTCAGTGAGAATGTGTGCCTGTCTATCTAAAGACAAGATTTAGACTCTCATCCGGGAACTGGGCAGGTGCAAACCTCTCAAACGAGTGTCTATGAGACGCGTCATGACACTGCTGGGTCTGATGTTGGCCGCTCATGTGGTAGTGCCATTGGGTCTACTGCACATGTGCAGGATGCAACGTTGGTTTGCAAAACTGGGTCTGGACCCGGTTCGGAACCGTCATTATCGTCTCTCCATCCCCGCGTCACTGGGCAGGGATCTATCGTTCTGGAGAGACACAGACAGGTTGAGATTAGGGTCCCCTCTGGGCAGGACTACGTCTCATTTGGCGGTGTACACAGACGCTTCCCTACTGGGGTGGGGAGGTACGTGTCTGGGCAGAGCGATAGGGGGGCTTTGGCCCCCTCACTCAGAACACATAAATCGTCTAGAAATCAGGGCGGTTCTGTTAGTTCTACGTCACTTCACGCCCTTAATCGCCGACCAGGATGTAAGAGTGTGGTCGGACAACCGCTCGACGGTAGCATACATAAACCGACAGAGGGGGTGAAATCCCCTTCTATGCAGAATCTGGCAGTCCAGTTATGGGAATGGGCATCGACCCATCTCCGATCGCTGGTGGCCTCTCACATTCCTTGGAAGCTGAATGTGGGGGCGGACCTCATGTCGAGGGGAGGTCCGAGGATAGACGAATGGTCCCTTCATCCAGTGCTCATGGAATTGATTTGGCACAAATTCGGCAGAGCTCGGGTGGACTTGTTCACCTCGAGAGAGAATGCGCAGTGTCCACTGTGGTTCTCTCTGTAACCGTCAAACAAACCTTCGTTAGGAGTAGATGCGTTTGCGTGACGGAAATGGCCAGAAGGCCTCCTTTATGCTTTTCCTCCTCCCTGGCGCCTGCTGCATGTGATTCAGAGAATTCGGCAGGAGAAGGCACCAGTCAGTTTGATTGCTCCGGAGAGACCAGGCGCAGCTTGGTTCCCAGAGATGGTGGGAATGCTTTGTGCTCCTCCGTGGCGTCAGGACGCGCTGACTCAGGCTCAGGGAACTCTTTTTTTCACCGCCTGTTCTAATTCAACCCCTCTGGGTCTGAGTCGCGATGGATTGCCGTTGAATTTGATTTGCACTATTTAAGGAGCACGCGCGGCCTTTACTGCGAGGAATTACACATACAGGTGGAAACTTTTCGAAAACTGGTGTTTTTCACGTGGCCTTACTCCTCAGTCCTGCTGAGTGTATGCATCGGCTATTTCAGCCTGTCACGAAGGCTGGGGAAATACTTCTGTTTTTTCCCACCGCTGTTCGCCCGTTTCTTGAAAGGAGTGCGTCACTTGCGACCCACGATTAAGCCCAACCTCCCTAAATGGGAGCTGTCCATGGTTCTGGACGCATTACAGAAACCTCCTTTTGAGCCTCAAGAGTCGATCTCTTTAAGATTGTTGTCTATTAAGACAGCACTACTCCTTGCATTATCTTCTGCTGAGTGACTTATGTGCGCTCTCGGTTTATCTGAGTTGCTGCATTATTAATGGAGATTTAAGCAAGGCTTTCTTGACGCACAAGACCCAGCCATTTTTCCCAAGTTAATTAAAACTGCATACAGGTCTAGAGTTCTGGAACTCAGCGCCTTCTCTCCCCCTACTTTTTGGAGTGAGACAGAGAAGGGTTTACACTGTCTGTGCCCAGTACGTGCTTTGGATTTGTACGTGGCCAAGACTGCACACATCAGATCTTCACAGCAACTCTTTGTGTGCTATGGTTCAGCGAGGGCTGGTAATGCCTTGTCCAAGGGCCGGCTGGCCCATTGGCTTTGTGAGGCCATTGAATTGGCTTATGTTTCTTCTGGCCTGACACCCCCAGAGGAAGTGAGAGCCCACTCCACGAGGGGTGTTGCAACTTCAGTTGCTATTCTCGGTGGTGTGGGAGTGGAAGAGATCTGTGAGGCGGCTTCATGGTCTTCACCATCCCTCTTCATCAGATTTTACTTAATGGATGTTTCCTCCTCTACCTTTGGTCACACCGTTTTTAATTCGATGTTCCCGGAGGAGGGTAAGAGAAAGCCGAGAGGAGATTCCCTCCCAGGTTCTACAGTGTGTTTGTTATTCTTGCCTGTTCTACTCTGTGAGTTGCATCAGAACGAGTATTTTTATTTTATTAGTCTTTCGGCTGTTTGGATTCCCCTTTTAGGTGTACTTCTTCTCAGCCCCTTCCCTAGTGTTATTCTTGAGCCTTTGGTTCTATAGAGAGTAATCAGTGGGACATTGACGGCGCTGCGCTCCGCCCTTAACCACTAGGAGCTAGAGCTCCCCCTATGGGGCGGAACTCCACGATATAGAACGTTAGTTACCGGAGTTATTGTAACTCCAGTTCTATGAGTGGAGCGGAGCCCCATAGGGATTTTTGCCTGATTACTCTTCCGGATTACGGCTTCCGTTTTTCTGGAGAATGTCATGGTGGGGTGGATCCCTTATATAGCTTGCGCGGTCACTGGTAGGAAGTGACGTATATGCAAACTTTTTCAGATGCATCCTGCTGTGCAGGAGGGATAAACCACTAGGAGCTAGAGCTCACCCTATGGGTCTCCGCTCCACTCATAGAACTGAAGTTACACTAACTCTGGTAACTAACGATATAGTGTTAGTTGACTTACTTGTCCGAGGTTTGTAGCTGAGCCAAGGAGAGTAGGTATTGATCCAGACTTCATTTTCAGACATTCAACAAGGCCTGCTCTGTACTTAACTGTATTGGCCGAAGTTGAGGGAACAGTTGTCGGTGAAATGTTTGGTGCAGACATACAAAACTTTGGGAAGTTGTGTCGGCGCATTTCCAGAGAAAATAAAATTAACCCACTGGTTCTTCCGAGGTTCGGGTGAAGGAAATAAAAACACTTTGATGTTCTTTTGTACATCCAAACGCAAAGCAAATGTCATGCTTTGCTCGTTTGCAAGCCACGATGTCTCACTAGGGAAAAAAAACTATATTTGCACGGTTGTAGTTGACTTTCTCATGGGCGGGCCAAATTTTATGGGCAGGCAAAGCAGAGAAAGGGGAGGTAACTTTTTCCCTTATGACGACATAAGGGGAAAATTTCTAAATGGCTCGTTTTCTTAAAGTTGGAGCAGGATACCCAGTGCTTGGATTTTACCTATGGCCATTTCTAGCCACTGGGGGACCATAGTCAGGCTAGTTGAACTAATATTAATGTTAAAAAACCTCATAAAGTGAAATTTTCATGCCATGGGACCTTTAAGGGGTTTAAGATTGGACTCAAAAGTATTAGTGTAAACTTTATCTGCATAAAAAATAATTGGTATTACCAATTGAGAATTTTTTTTCTGACTTGAGTTGAAAAACAATTTATTGATCTGTTCAGAGTGTTAAGACATCCATATAGTTTCCTAATTATATTATCAATGTGTATCTCAAAGGTAAGGTTGGAGTCGAGCCAGAGGCCCAAATACTTAAATTCCTCCACACTCTGCATAAGGGACCCATCTAAAAACTTTATTTCAAAACCTGAAGCACAACGGTGATTTTGTATAATGGAAAACACCATGCAGCAAGATTTCTTCATGTTCAACAGAAGTTTGTTAATGAACAGCCACTGTTGTACTTTATCAAAGTCAGATTATTGAGTTATTTGAACTTGCAGCAAATCCCAATCAGAGGTATAGATGACAGTGTAATCAGCATAAAGCTGTAATTCACAATGAGAACAAACTTGTGCCAGGTCATTGATAAAGATTGAAAAAAGTAAGGGGCCTAAAGTTGAGCCTTGAGGAACACCTTTATAAACAATTAAATAATATGACTGGAATCCTTGGTAAACAACACATTGACATTTATTATGCAAATACAAGTTGAACCAGAGCACAGCATGTTTATTCAATCCACTAGAGTAAAGCTTATCCAGTAGAAGGTAATGTCAACCATATCAAAGGCCTTTGAGAGATCAGAAAAAACAACTCCAATGAAATGACCATTATCAAAACCCGAGAAGACATAATTTGTACATTTTTAGAGAGCAGTTGAGGTCGAAAAATTGGATCTAAAGCCAGATTGATGTGGAGATAAAATGTTATAATTATTCATGTACTCAGTTAGTGGATTAAAAATTAATTTCTCAAATATTTTAGCAACTGCGCAAATGATAGAAATCGGGCAATAATTATTCACATCAGATTGGTCTCCACCTTTGAAAAGAGGTGTCACTCTTGCAGCTTTCCAAATTTGTGGCACAGTACTGGTAGTTAATGATAGATTAAAAAGATCTGCAAGAGGAAACATCAATATGTGAGTTGCAATTTGGATAAACTTAGCTTCCAGATCATCTGGTCCTGCACTACACTTTAATTTAAGGTCCTGTAATACATTATAGATATCAGTAGGCATGATCTTTTTAAATAAAAAAGAGCCAGCAGGCAAGGAAGAATAAGAAGACCATGCCAAACCATCAGAGCAAACAGGGCCCGGTTCCCCAAAACGTTCTTATCGCTAAGTAGTTCTTAACCTCTCTCTTAACCTCATGGCACGGTTCCCGACACGTTCGTACGCTAAGTATATCTTCTGTAAGTCACACTTTCGTAAGGTTGGTCTGGACCATTCGTAAGCTCACTCTTAGCGTTGTTTGAGCTCAAGTCGCTAGTCAACGCCACTGTGCAGCAGTCTTTAGAAATCAGTGCAGCGCAGTAAAAGTCAAACTATGGTATGTTGACAATGTTTTGGCTCAACAATGATTTTATGTACATTTTAAGACTAATAATAAAATATGTTCGCAATGGATACAGGCCTATTTATGAAATTGACTTTATTTGGTATCAGAACTAATATGTGGTAATTAGCCAAGGCTATTTCGTAATGTCATTAAAGCGTTTAAATTGATAATTAAAGTCTGGCAAACAATTTGGCTCTAAATGGCTAAGATCTATAAATGGGTAAGCATGGTGGTGTCCAGTAAGCTACCAACTATGGCAGCGATCCAACGTGTCCTTGTATTGAATCAAAGACGGTGCCGGCCGTGGAGCCTTTTAGTCCATGTCAATTGTTTTATTCGGCAAAACTTAAGCCCTTTTGAGAGTTTTCCTGACGTCCTGCCAGGACCTCGGTGTGCCTGATCCGGGGCAGCCTTGCTATGTCGCTCCATAGCTCTTTTTTGTTGCTGTTGCACAAGTTATTCCGAAAACTGGAAAACAGTGTCATCTTGTGCAAGCTCACCTCGTCCAGCAAAACTTCAAATTCCTCTGACGAGAAGCTTGGTGCCCTTTTTTTATGTTGCTTCCCCACCATATTCTCTATCTAACCCTCTCTCCCTGTTTATTGTAGATAGATTGCTTTTTATTGTAAACATGAACCAATGGCAATCAAAACAACATTAAACAGAAGTAACTGAAGCTGCTTGCAAATCAATTCTGATTGTAAAGTACCTTACCATTGATATAAAAGGGTATTACATCATTTTTAGAAGTCGTTAAACCCACGTCAAGAAGCAGGACAAGTGGCACAACGGGAGAGGAGGGTAAATGATTAGCGAGGGATACCCGGTTCGTCTACCAGTCACAACGTATCGTATGAACACATTACTGACAATTTGATAATTGAATTAATAAGTCTATATTTTACTGATAACTTAAATTATGCTAAAATAAATGTTACTGGAATAATTTGAGGAATGTTTCATTTACATAGAACGTGTTGTCTTTCTTAACACATAATGCACCTTTTCGTGAAGTGAAAAATCGATTCCTGAGCAATCGATGACAACAAATTCAGCACCTTCCCTTGGGACAGCGCCTTTGTAACGTCGAACTTAAGAGGCAGCGCGTTAAGAAGCTTCCTAAGCGACACTTAGGGGAACACACTTAGGAACATAAACAACTTCGGTAAGATATATCTTTTTGAGTCTTGTTAGCGCGCTAAGCATGAACGTTATCGGGGAACCGGGCCCTGATTTTTAACTACATAAAGACTAAAAATTATGATTAAAGGCATGAGCTATATGCAAAGGATCAGATAAAATGTCATTATCCTTGCATATTTGTTTCACATAAGTTTTTTATTTTTGTTAAGAATGTTATTTAAGTGATTCCATAAGTGCCTAGGTTTAGAGAAACAGTCTCTATAGTAATTAGATTTGGCATTCCTAGTTTAAGTTTTACATTTATTTCTTAACTGCCTGTTTATTGTCCCATCCGATTCATATTTTGAGAAACGATATTTAACCCAAGCTTTATCCCTTTGTTTGAATAATTGAAGTAGATTAGAATTTATCCATGGTAAATGCCTACCTTTGACTTTAATCGTTCTCACAGGAGCATGTGTATCAACTACTGTTTTTACTTCAGTATGGAAGAAATTCCATTTTAGAGCAACATATGCTCCCATCAAGATGTTGTCATTCCCAAAAATGTCCCTGCATTTTCCAGCAGGAGAATGCCAAACCACATTCTGCCTGGATTACAAGCAAATGGTTGCTGAGGTTCTAGCATGGCCTGCTTGCAGTCCTCAATTGTCTCTGTTTAGTGTGGCACGTTTTAATAAGGCAATGAAGGCCTGTAAAGTTGCAGAGCTGAAGACATGCATAATGGATGAAATTGGGAAAATTCGGCTTGAAGTAAACCAACTGGTGTCTTCTGTGCCCAAACTCTGTTTTTAAAAGTAAAGGTGGCAAAAATGTATCTGTTCCAACTTTTTTGGAGTGTTGCAGTCATCAGATTTTAAATGTGTATATTATCCAAAATAAAATGTAAAATAATGTGTTAATAATGTGTTTGCATTTTCCATAATGTTCCAACTTGAAATTTGCGTTGTAGTACATTAACTAATGCCAATTAATGTACCCTTATTGTAGTGTTACACTAAGACAGAAACCACCGCCTCAATCCATCCACTGGTCACTCGTCCCAGCAAGCGGGTGGTAAGGGTAGCAGTGTGGTTCAGCGAGAGGGAGCGACCAGGCAGGTGAGAGAGATAGAGAGAGAAAAGAAAACAAGGTAGACAAGGAGCAAACGAGGGAGAGAAGGGTAAATATAAAAGAAAGAGCAAGGTAAAACGGCTAAAGAGCTGACTCAGTGGAAAGTATATATAGACAAAGGCAGGGTGGAATAGCTGGATGCAGACGACATAGTGAGTGTAACAGAGGAGAGGGAGAGCTGTTAGACTAAAAGCGCACGAGAAACGGACACTGACTCCCAACAGAGATTGAGAGTGGGAGAGCGAACGGGAGAGAAAGAGACGCATAAACCATGCTAAGGAGGAAGAGGAGTGTGTCCTTTGGAGGGTTTGGTTGGTAAGTTGGGTGCATGTGTGCATACTGTGTTATGTATGTCATTTCATTGGTTTGATGTGAATGTGGTAGTAGTAAGGCGATGGTGTTTTACTGTCTACGACAGGAATGTCTACTAGTTTCTTGTTGTTGACTCACGTAACGAGGCAGGCAACCATACACTACGGACCGCTCATGTGATGATTATGTCTATTTGATATAATCAGATAGCCTACTGCTCTTTGTTTATCTTGTAACCATCTGCTTTCTTTGCGTTCTTGCCAGTATGATACAGAATATTCCTATTTTCCCCGTATGTCTCCGTCTCTTTCTGTTTCGTTTAATAGTCTTTATTATTCGTTCTCTCTCAGCGGTTATCTATTTCTCTCCCCGGCAGATTTTCTTTCTCTTGCTCTGTTTCTGTCTCCCATTCATTTCAATTCAAATTACATTCATGGCGTAACATAACATTGTTACTGTTGCCAAAGCATACTCTGGAATTAGTTAATTTATTATAATATACATAATTATTGTTGTAAACATACAAATTACGAGAACAATTTCTCCGTTTCTTTGTGTCTTTATCAACTATAGTTGCTTTGCTTTGAATTGGGACACAAATGTTTCCGACATTGGGGTAGCTATTTCAGAAAGCAGGGTTAAAATTGAGTTGAAACCACAACCATGCATTGACTGACTCTGTCAAACTCAGTGTTGATGGTTTCAGTACACATTAATAACCGTCCCGTCTATAGACATTTACTAATTTAGAGGTTTTTGTTAATTTAAATACATTTTATATACAGTGGAACAAAATAAATGATGTCCACTACGGATTAAAATATCCAGATATTCAGCTGGGCTTCACTCTTCACTCAGTAGCATGTAAGTAAATACTGAAGGTATTGTTAATATATTTTAGATGGGCGAAATTGCCCACTCTCAAAAGTAACACGTTGCATTATAGGAGTCTACTTCACACCAACTTGTCAGCAATGGCTGCATCGGTGGACACCCGTTGGAAGTGTGTTATCTAGATTACTTCAGAAGTCATTGACTTATTGTAACATTGCTAAGAATATGAGTGCCAGCTATGCAGCCTATCACCCCTGGAAACCCTGAAATATATTAACGGCTTGGAACTCCCAAGTTTTATGCTTAATACCAAATAAATTATTGCTTTGACTGATACATGCAATTCTGTGAATTTCTTATTTGATGGCTCTTGACTTGGGAGCACCACAAAACTGTACAGTAACCATTGCAGTGCAAGGGTCATATTTCTGACTGCCTGATAGACAATTGCCTTGAAGATATTTTCACCATCACTGATGTTACAGTATATAACAAAATCCTGTTGGCAAAAAACAAAATGTAACACAAATAATTTTTCAGAACTGAGAGCATGTCCACTTTGAGTCATGTGGACGGTGTGAGGGCTGAGAATATTGTTCAGATAGATTGTGCAGAAAAATGGTAATGCTCAAATATATTCATCAGGGAATAATAAAACATCCAATCAGTGTCTGTTCACCCATCGGAGGTACAAGAAGGAAGGCAATTATCAAGTTAGATTAGGATAAAGCAGAAGATAGTAGGTGTAAATATATGAACCTTACCCTATGCTGGATTTACAACTATTTATGCTCAAAATATTTGTGGCAACAGGTCACAAATCTTGATGCTATAGTGCCACACTGGGGTTTTTCAAATGGTAGGTATGGTAGTTTTCAATATTGTGTTTATTTTCATATTCTGTATGGGACTTTGAGGGGAAAATTTTGATTTTATAGTGTCATACATTTGAATAGAGTTTAACACTAGAACCACCAAACGCCGACGCCATCCGTTTGGGTTTGTAATTAAAATGAATCTGTGATTTTGAAAGCTACACCCTCATCCTTCCTCCACTTTTCCTAAATATGTGTATTTTATATTATTCCGTTGTCCAATTTAAAAAATATCAAACATAAATCTATTTATATATGATTTCCATGTTTTTTAAATATTTGTGAATGAATTTACAAAGAAATACTAGAGTCGTATGCAAAAGTTTAGGAATGAACAATTGACAATTTCCATGGCAGCAGGCAGGTGTGGGTGCATCTGCATGCACAGTGAGGCAAAGATTTTTGGAGGAAGTCCTGGTCTTAAGAAGGGCAGGAAAGAAGCCAGGAAACACATCAGGGACAGACTGATATTCTGCAAAAGGTACAGGGATTTGACTGATGAGGACTGGGGTAAAGTAATTTTTTTTGATGAATCCCCTTTCTGATTGTTTGGGCAATCCGGAAAACACCTTGTCTGGAGAAGACCAAGTGAGCACTACCATCAGTGATGTGTCATGCCAACATTAAAGCATCCTGAGACCATTCTTTTGTGGGGTTGCTTCTCAGCCAAGGGAGTGGACTCACTCACAATTTTGCCTAAGAACACAGCCACCAATACATCCTCCGAGACCAACTTCTCCCAACCATCCATGAACAGTTTGGTGATGACCAATGCCTTTTCCAGCATGATGCCATAAGGCAAAAGTAATAACTAAGTGGCTCAGAGAAGAACACATCAACATTTTGGGTCCGTGGCCAGGAAACTTCCCAGACCTTAAACCCATTGAGAACTTGTGGTTGAACCTCAAGAGGCAGGTTGACAAACAAAACCAACACATTCTTGTGTGGGGTTGCTTCTCAGCCAAGGGAGTGCACTCACTCACAATTTTGCCTAAGAACACAGCCACCAATACATCCTCCGAGACCAACTTCTCCCAACCATCCATGAACAGTTTGGTGATGACCAATGCCTTTTCCAGCATGATGCCATAAGGCAAAAGTAATAACTAAGTGGCTCGGAGAACAAAACATCAACATTTTGGGTCCGTGGCCAGGAAACTTCCCAGACCTTAAACCCATTGAGAACTTGTGGTTGAACCTCAAGAGGCAGGTTGACAAACAAAACCAACAAATCCTGACAACTCCAAGCCTTGATGATGCAAGAATGGGCTGCCATCAGTTAGGATGTGGCCCAGAAGTTAATTGACAGCATGCCAGGGTGGATTGCAGAGGTCTTGGAAAATAATTTTGACTTTTTGAATTTTAAACTTAATTTAATTGTCAATTAAAGCCTTTGACACTTATGGAATGCTTGTAATTATGTAAGCATTAACACACAACAGACTGTGCGTTGCTAGGGAATAACTGCACACCTCAGCATGTGAGAAGCCATGAGGCCGAAAGGCTAAGGTGTACTGTTATTCCCTGGCAACACACAGGCTGGAGTGTGTTAATGCGCTTATAAAACAATTGCCAACATTGTATTTGTGAAAAAATTATTTTTAAGTAAGTATTTTTAGCAAAACAAAATGTTGCGAGGTGTGCGGTTATCCTCTAACATTAACGTACCCCCCACCACTCCTACTGTTGCCATATTAGTACTCAACTACTAGTAGTTTCTATTAAGCTAATCATTTACATTGTTTATAAAAGGTCTGAATACTTGTGCAACTTTTATTTCAATTTCAATAAAATGGCACACGTTTACAAGTCTATTTTAAGTTATATTGTTTACAATTTCTAAATTAGTTGATGCAGTCTCAACCCTGTCAACATCAGACACAGGCTTGAACACAGTCAGTATAGCCAACAGCTGCTCATGTTCATTTACTTGGACTATCCATGCCAAAAAAATCAAACTGTCCCATATTATAAATGAATCCGGCATCTAGTGCATTTGCTATTACCACGCAAAATGCTTGTTGAATTGTTGCACACAAAACGATTGTAAGATCAGAGTTAAAACAGCTTAATCAGAGTTAGAATTGTGTGGTGTACAGTATAATACTAGTCACAGTATTAGACAAGTAGGCTAACGAGCCAGTATGTTGACATACCATACAGCTACAGGCAGCCACCACTTAATAGCTAGCAATCGCTTTGTCACGAAAATGCTTTTTATTGCAAAACAAATTACATTATTTAAATCCTGAGGTTGGTTAGCATGTCTCATTGGCGACAATTATTTTGTGGTGAGTGAATGTTAAAAAATGTTTATTTGATGGATATTGTTATTAGGAAACTTGGTGTTGGAAGCTTGGAACCCAATTTTGAAAAAACTTCACTATACCATAGTATCTAACTGACAAAAAGATCTAAGAACACTGATGCAGCAAACATAGTGGAGACCATTACTTGTGACATTCTCAAAACATTCGACCACGACTGTAGTGAGTAGGATGGGAATCCTGTCACTCTGACTTACTGTTATCTCTTTCTGTCTACATCTCTCTGTTTCTCTTACAATACAGTGCTACTTACATCTCTAAATCTCAGCCCAGCAAATTGCCTGTTGTATCCAACTTGTGCCCAGATTACACTAGGACAGCGTGTATCTGGGCCCATTGGTTTGTGTGTGTGTGTGTGTGTGTGTGTGTGTGTGTGTGTGTGTGTGTGTGTGTGTG
>JACXGM010016959.1:9991-20181 GCA_016801145.1 Umbra pygmaea
CTGATTCTACTAATTAGCTGGATGAAGAGCTGAATGAGGCGACATTATTAGATTTAGCACACCTGATTCTACTAATTAGCTGGATGAAGAGCTGAATGAGGCTACAATATTAGATTTACCACACCTGATTCTACTAATTAGCTGGATGAAGAGCTGAATGAGGCTACAATATTAGATTTAGCAAACCTGATTCTACTAATTAGCTGGATGAAGAGCTGAATGAGGCGACATTATTAGATTTAGCACACCTGATTCTACTAATTAGCTGGATGAAGAGCTGAATGAGGCGACATTATTAGATTTAGCACACCTGATTCTACTAATTAGCTGGATGAAGAGCAGAATGAGGCGACATTATTAGATTTAGCACACCTGATTCTACTAATTAGCTGGATGAAGAGCTGAATGAGGCGACATTATTAGATTTAGCACACCTGATTCTACTAATTAGCTGGATGAAGAGCTGAATGAGGCTACATTATTAGATTTAGCACACCTAAAGGACCGGAGTTGGTGACCCCTGTTATAAACAGTATTTAACATCCTTTCAAGCACTGAGTGAAATAGCCAATTACTCCTTTGAAATTAATTAGATGGGTGTGATTGACAGGATGTTGGGGTGTATAGGAGTGAGTTTCAGTCTTAAATTGTTTTCCACACACAGCCTGTGCCTGTATTTATTTTTCATGCTGGAGACAGAAGTCAGACAAGGGGAAATGATGATGAATAAAGAATATTTTAAGCTGCTCTTTTAATTCCAAAACTTGGTCAACACTTTGCCCATTGACAACCAGTGAACTGCCATGTGTAGTAATAGTTACATGTTAGCTTCCCATTTCATTGCATAATGCCAAAACTGTGCAAGAGTTCAGGGGCCTTGCTTTAAAGCAACTTGCAGGTTTAATTGATAACTAAATTAATAATTAATGTTCCGGGAAGGGGTCTTTTAAAAACACATATGTAAGAATTTCGGTTACACAAAATATACAGCATGATTTTGATGAAAATGTGCCCATAATAAACCAGGCTCCGCCCAGCTAGCAACGCGTAATATGACGTAGGCAGAGGCAAATACGAGCTGCGCTTAGCGCTCTCATTGCGTTTGTCGATGTAGTTAGAGCAGTGGTGAGAGACAGCGCGAGATAAAGTTTTACAGTAGCCGTAATCGTAGCAGCTTAGTTTCACTTTCGTTTTCATCCGTAATTTGAGCATGTATTTTACAGACTACCTTGCGTTACGTCCCTTACGATCTATGATTTATAGATGCAGATGTTATTGTTAATTACAATTGTATCTCTAAATATCGTTTTTGGAAGTTATCTATTTCTCCAATCTAGTTGTTTATCATTACTGTACACTATTCTATATTGAGGTGTCCAACCTGCAAGTTGCTCTTTAACAAAGTTAATTTTTTATTGTTGTGTCCTGAATGTCCTTCTAGCTGTCAGGCCTTCACTTGCTTTAACAAAGCTAAACATTTTTATTGTTGTGTCCTAAATGTCCTTCAAGCTGTCAGGCCTTCACTTGGCAGCGGGAGACTCTGTGGATGCTGTGGCGTACCCAGTTGGCGTCAGGAGCAAGTGCTTCAACACGCGTTACCACTGCACTGTTGTCTTCCCTGTGCTTTTGCGCCGCCATTAGTACAGATGCCAACCCATTTTGCCCACAGAAATCTGTTTTTGCCTTATTTTATATGATTTGCATATGAACCAGATGATTAGAAAATCCTAAATAACGGAGTAGTGCAACTATGGAGTTAAATCTGCATGTTGAGCCAATTTCAGTTTTACAGGTTTTAACATAGAAATGGGGTTAATGAGGGAAAAGCCCTCTTCTGTTCTGTTGTCCTTATCTTATTTGTTAATTTTCTTTACCTGAAAACACTACACTAGGGGTGTCATGATACCAAAAATTCAGTAGTCGGTGCCAATACCAGTAAAATTACACGATTCTCGATGCCGATTTCGATACCACAGTAAAAAAAGGATTTTCTAAGATTCCAACTACTTGAACTTGAAACATTGATTAAAACACTTGAAAAATATAACAAGCTATAAAAAACATGTGCAATATAGCATAGAACATAATAAAGTCCACATAATGCTCATAGTGCAACAACTACTCCCCAGACACATTCCAGGCAGCTTTTCAAAAGGTACTGTGCAAAAACAACAACAGTGCAAAACAAAACGTTGGATATAGCAGTGCAGCCATTCAGCTAACTGGATAAACATGTGTTTTTTACAACATTGCGTACCGTTTCTTGGCTAGTTTAAGGTTTTTGGAGAGCAAAGGTAGCATTTCAACATGGTATTGGGTAAGTCGCGAATGACTTGTGTGATCTATGCGATATCCCACTCTTCCCTCTGGTCTAAAGATAATTTCCAATGCCCCAGGGCAATGATGGGGACATCTGCTCTGCGTAGGGTGCCATCTTTCAGATAGGACGTTAAACAGGTGTCCTGACTATATGTGGTCTTCTTTGAGGTGTTCTAAAACAAACACAGAGTCTATTCTGCCATTTATCAATCATCTGTATCAGGTGTGGGTAGTAACAGGTTACAAGACACACAAATGAGTAGGAGTACAGTTTCAGAGGAACAAGAACTCTTCTAGTTTCTTTATGCGGTCTGTACTTTTTACTATTACTAAAGTATACATTTTTTAATAAAGTTATATTTTACCTCCTCTTTCATTACATTTGTATTCAGTAATTTGTTGAAATTGATTTCAGTTTGTGATTAGATTTTAGGTTGGTGATTGAGTGTTCACTCCCTTTCTCATCTCCATAGGAGTGCGCGCACAGTCATACCGAAAAATAAATGTCAAAAACCGACATGGAAAAAGGTAAATTTGCAGGGTTGTTTGTTTTGTTTGTTGTTAAATCTAATGTTCGTGATGAGCCAATCACAGGATTCCATTCACGCTAATGTTGTTACCACCGGTACTACTTTGTGGCTGTCCTCGGGCAAGTTGAAATGGCTAAATACAAAAATGCTTTTCTCGTTGCTATTTTCATGTAGCCTAATATTTGTAAAATTTTAGGTGCATAATATATTAGAATTATCAAGGAAACACACTCATAAGTACAGGACCGAACAAAATTTGGCCACTGAATGTCTGCATCTTTAACACCGCTCACCCGTCTGTTTTGTCCCAGGCGACTAGGGATTGGACGATTACCGGTTTCACGGTAAACCACAATATAATGTCCGTAAGGTTAGTATTACCGTTTAAAATTTAATTCATTAAAACAGTCTTTGATTACCGTGATTTTGAAAACTCATGGTAAATCCTGTCCAGCCAGAATCAGTCTGACGCAGGTGTCCGCATGCAACATTGTTTTTTGCACGAGAAGTCAAGGCGGAAGGCAGTGACAGCGCTCGGAAGATTTTTCAGCCATCCAAGAGGACAAAATCTGAGATGTGGTCATATTTTGGCTATTACAAGAGTCCTGAGGGCAATTAACCGAGGATAGGCTCCATGTCTGCAGAGCAATGTCGCTGCAAAAGGGTGAAACACGTCAAATCTGTCATCTTCATGACAACCAGCCACTGTTATAAAGCGAATGCATAAACTTTTACTTCAATACCAAAACTAACTTGGGCAAATAATTGGACAATCAATATTGATTCGAGATGAAATATTTAATTATCTCACTTGTAATTAACGCAAAGTATCCAGATGATAAGTTTAACAGCAAGTATATTTGAGCCAAGATGAATGATCATGTTCAAAATATTAAGGGTGACATTTAAGGGATAATGTATTGTATTAATTCATAGTAAACTTATTACACATTTTTATTTTTACCACAGAAATAATTTCAGGGATATAAAATATTGAATGTGATTAGTGTCCGCAGATCCTTAAAGTCTTAATTACAGGGATCCAAACACATGTATGGTCATCGAAACCCTCGCCGGTGGCAAATATCCAGAAATTTGCATTGCCACCAACCCCTGCCATCCCCAGCCCACCCCAGAGTAAAATGAAATTCTCAAAATCAAAATACACAACACTAATTTGGAATATTCCATTTCATTTTTATTCTGAAACCAACTCTTATTGGACAGCAGTCTTCAGCAATCTATTTTCGTCGATTTACATGATAAAAAGGACTTCTAAAAATAGCTAAACCAGCTGTTGATTAGCCAAGCCCACTAACCAGCAGTGTTGGGGAACGTTACTTTACTTAGTTACTTCTCCAAAATGTAACTGTTACCTTGCTGCGTTACTTTTTATTGAAAGGTTTAGTCTAGGTTTAGTATTATACAATACTCATTGGACAAAAACGTATCAATTTTTTAACCTTCCCAAATATTTAAATTATTTGAATCAAGTTTAATGGTAAATTGATTTAGAAATAATTATTATTTACAGAAACAACCTGTGAGCAATTAGGGTTACTGTCTTGCTCAAAAACAGAATGATAGAGGCTTCACCTTGCTAGTGTGTGTGTGTGTGTGTGTGTGTAAATGGGAAGGGTGTTAAACCAGGGTCCTATGGGACCCCAATCATGGGCCTTAAACAACTAGGCCACCTTGCCGCCCCTAGATAGTGATTGCCTTAAGGTAACTACTGTCTCTGGGCATGATCCAATTGACCAATATGATCAGTCTATTTCTGATGAATGTGTGAGTGTTTGTATGTAAAACAAAATTCTCAATGTCTGAGTATGTAACAAACTTTAACTCATTAAAGAAATACAGATAAAAATATAAATTTGAGTACAATATGCAATGGGATTTGACTCCTAGTAATGCTACTGAAATTAATGGAGACACATCGAAAATACATTGAGCAGGCCTAAACCAGAAATTTTTAGTCTAAAGGGTACAGTTTAAATCTGTTGGGTGGCAGAATAGACGCCATAGTATAAAAAAAACATTTCAGTCAAAAACGTATGAGTGAGACGAACGATGACAAGCTTTATATTTTATTCCCACTCGACAGGTGTTTGCAAATGACGCACAGCTCACAGGACACATTTATTTATCCTTCCTGCTCTTTGATAGTTTTGAAGTAATGTTAATATTTCCAGCTATTAAAATGTAGGCTATGTATTCTTCCATTGTGCTAACCTCCAATCTGCATAACACATTACAGTTTTAAGTGCAAGATCTCTCCATATTGTATTGGCGTGGAGACGCACTAATGAAATACGGATTTAAAAACAACAGATAATAAATTGTTAACTTGTGTTCTAAAACAGAAAAGGTGAAAATGTAATGTAAATGTAACTAATTCTTGTTATAAATGTAACTAGTAACTAATTACTTGAATTTTTACACTGACTACTGTTATCCCCAACACTGCTCACCAGTTTCTCGCCTTTCATAGCTGAAGATACGGTAACGTGGGACCTACTGTGAGAAAATCGAGGACACGGATCTAAAGAAAAAAAGTGATGAAAAGTAATGTTTGACGCAATGCTAGCTAACCAACAGCAAGCAAAGTCAAATATTTCTAGACGTTAACCATAGGTATCCACCATTTGAAAATAATGCGGTTTGTCACTTACTTTTGTGTAAATGCTTCTCGGTGGCATCAGTGAAAAAGACGGGACTACAGACACATTACTGAAGCGTTCCAAGTCATTCTCTTAATACATCCATGCTTCAAGCGCTTTTGAGCAACTTTCATTCGAATGAACGATGCTTCGTGACAAACACTATCCAGTTATATTAATACATCCATGGAGCGGTACCAGTATGTTTTGAGGTCAGCAAGCTGCTAGCCTCAAACTAGCACAAGCACTAATTTAGCATTAACAACAACATTGGAAAAGCCTTAGCGTAGGGTATACTTTAAAATTACTGTATACAAGATAGGCGTGTAAGATACGTTTAGACGTGTTCATTTATTTCATATTATGAATATAAATAACTTGCAAATACAATTCAAAGTAGTGCTGGGCGGTATGACCAAAAATGTATATCACGGCATTTTTCAAAATTCTACCGGTTTCACGGTATACGACGGTATTAAAAAGAAATCCCATGCATAATCAGGGGTTCCCAGTATTTTCTACTGGCCGAGATAGGAATTATTGCAGTAGATTCGTACATTTTTTGGTATTCCAAGATGTGCTTGGGGCTAAAGTGGTGGAGCAAATTGCTTGTATCCGATGTTGTGAGAAGAATTTACAGCTGTTGCACCAAATAAAAATAAGACTAGTCGTACTTAAGTCCACTGTAAGCAACACGCGTCTGTGAAATCAGAATATTACTAGTGATAGTTGCTACGTGAGATGACTCTACAGTGTAACCCTATGGGACGAATATGCTATCTTGAAATAAATCACTATTACCGGCACATACATGTTATTATTAGTGGTGGGCCTTTAACGGCGTTAACGTGCTACGTTAACGCGAGACTTATCGTGCGATAAAAAAAATATCGCCGTTAATCTATTCTCAAAGTTGGGTTGGGAGCTGAATCTATACTATGGGTCTATACTATGTATACCTAGCTGAATTAAACTGTAGGTGGTGAGAACGAGTATACAAACCTGTGTGTATGCCTACTGTAAAATTACCACATCAAACGTAACGCGCTAACATGGATGCAGCAATGAAGCTGACGGGTTTGCTTCACTAACTGCGAGGCGAACTATCATGAGGCGAACTATCACAAGGAGAATACATGACCAGCACGCCACAGAGAAAGCCGCAAAAGATGAAAAGATGATAGAGGCGAGGTGTAGCACATATTGGGGACCATTGGACATCTGTCAACAACGATAACTAACTCAGCGTTACTGATTCTCAGCATCAATGCCAGCTGGGAACTTCACTCCTTCACTTTAGGAGTAGGTAGGCTACGTTATGTAATTTTAAATTACATAATTTCATTTAATTACTTAGCCTATTAATTACCAGGAGAAATAGAGCTTGGATTTATTGACACAAAGCTACTGACTGTAACAGTTCATCACAACCTCTTATGTAGGCCTACATTTCAAAGTTAATGTTTAACTGAATAAACACTGAGTAAACACAAGTACATCTTATTAAACATGATTTATTTTCATCACCAATTATCATAGTACAACAAATCTCTCAAGCATTTTGGAAACAGGAGATGAGCCCCTGGTCTAGGTAATGCGCCACCTGGCTTTAAAGACTTACTTTTAGTCATTATTTGGGTAGCGCACACATTCTGAATGCCTTTGGCAAAATTCTAATGAGCCATTTTAATCTAGATTAATCTAGATTAATTCCAAGATTACAGTGAGATTAATCTAGATTAAAAAAATTAATCTAAGCCCACCACTAGTTATTATTAACGTTTGTCAATATGTAAAAGACCCTTACGGAAATATTCCAGTGCATATTTACCTTCTATATCGTAAATGGGCCTCTAAAGTTGCTCATTGTAGGGAGTTAACATGTTGCCTAATAAGTCTCTGAGTAGTTATTACCTTTTCTCTTCAGTCTCCCGAGTCCTGACATAGCTAACCTTTCGTAGTTCATCCATTGCCGACAACAGGATAAACTTACTTGATGGCAAAAATTGTAACTGTAACATGTGCTGCAATGTAATGTACTGCATTGTTAGGCTATTATTATTATTATTAACAACAGACATCGATAAACCCTTCCCATGTTGTAGCCTAAAAAAACACATTCATTTCACATACAGCTCCCTCACTTTTCTGGTTCACAGGGGAACTTGTAAGTTTCTTCTACGCTTCCCGGTCTTTCATTGCAGCCAAACGCGCCACAGTTGTGCATTTTATTTCAGTGGTTTCTGTAATTTTTAAAATAATGTATTACATTTTTTCCAATATTCGCTGCACTATGTCAATGGGAATCAGCTGAATGTTGGGCTCCAACAAAATACGTGACCACCTCGAAACCAATCGCATAACGGGATAGCTCAGAACAATCGATTCCCTAGTTGGCCATACAATCTATTATATGGCTCTGTTTTAAATGTTCCAACGCCACCCCCTGGCAACCGTTTCATTCCATAAGCCATAGAGTGTAAAAGAAAAGAGAAGCTACCATTAAAATACTTGCATTACATTGGCATAAAAATATATTATTTTCATATAATTATAAATTCCACTAATAATAAATAGATCCCTAAATTCAATAATAATGTGTGTTTGCTGTGGTGCACTACGGTACGAAAAATACATGGAATTAGCTGCTTTAACCAACTTTAGTTAGGCAAAACAACTAACATTGTCCTAACTTGAGAAAGACAACAGAAAATATATTCACAATTTAGCATGAGGAAGGGCAATGAAACATCAGTCTTAACAAGCATTAATGTTCAATACTGTAGTGATGGAAAACAATGTTTTGGGATGGATCGCACAGCTGAAATTGACTGATTAGGATTTGTTTGTAACGTAGTTAGTACCGTTTTAACAAACAACACGTTGGCTATTTCCAGGCATTTGATTGATAATCCATGTAGTTCGCTGCTAACGTAAATAATGTGCCCTGTATCTTCGATTGAACAAAATGGTCTTTCTCCAAAGAGCTAAATCTTAATGCCATTAGAGAGTCAGAAAAACAACACATTTTAAATAATTTATATAAATCAGCATCTTGCGCCCTGGCTGTGCCTGCTGGCTACTAGGCGTAGCTCATTGAGAGCTTACGCCCGGCTGGTGAAACAGGTATAAATATAAAGTCAGGCTCTCTGATGCTCCGAAAACAAATGTTAGAATAACAGAAACATCGCAGCATATGACGCTAGTTAACATTACACTCGTCAGCAGTTAACGTTAGCCTTGGTAAGTTTGTAGCAGGGAATATATGTCGCTAGTGTTCTCAAACGTGCTTTTCAAAATAGCCTATTTCTGATGTTGAGTCAGACGGTGGCGAAAAGAGAAGAATATTAGGCTATTCTAATTCCTTGCGCAAGAGAATAATTCTGTAGTTAAAGACAAAATCCCATGTTTCTCAGTTAATGCTTTTGTTATGCTTATATTCTTTGTCATATTTGTGTATTTATTTTGAAACCAGATATATTTATCAAGTGCTTCTGGAAATTGTCATATCTGTACTCCCGTTGTGCACCACCAAATATGATTGGTTAATAAAAGGACAACTATCAAAATGCACAGGTTCAATGTTTTTTGAGGCAAAACCCAAGGGTTTGTTTTACAAAACAGATTTAATAGACGAAGTTGTATCAAATACAAATCTTACTATGCCTACTATGTGTTTTGCCATTTGTTTGGCATTTTGTTTGAAAAAATTTAAATAATTTGATATTTATTTGAGATTTGAAAATATTTTGTGTATTATATTAAGAGTTAGCCTATATTAAACATCAGAAAACCGGTATACATTTCACCCACCAGAGTGGCTGGTAGATAGGGAAATGTTACGTGCCAATGTGAAAATCTACCCGCCATTGGCGGGTGGCGGGTGTTAATTTCCCACCCTGGCAACGCTATATAGCTAGTTAACCCTTGTGCATTTTTTTTTTAAACAGGTCGTTTTTTCCTGAAAGCCTTGAGTTAAACAGAACGGATAAAAGTTTTGGCTGATAAAAAAATGGGTTCTGTCGGAATGAAAGCAGTGAACCTCTAGCCACTATTCTAGACTAATATTAACCACGTGAAGCAAACAAGTAATTATATGCAACTGATTTTAATGTATCCCCTTTCATACTAGCTACAAACTTACCAAGGCTAACGTTAACTGCTGACGAGTGTAATGTTAACTAGCGTCATATGCTGCGATGTTTCTGTTATTCTAACATTCGTTTTCGGAGCATCAGAGAGCAACGCAGGCATATCAGTGGCGCCGAAATGAGGCACGAAATCCGCGTTGCTATTCGGTTCGGTAGATACGGGTAGTTAAGGCACAGGTGCCATATTAGCAGCGGGTCTAGTCTGTACTAACCATAGACTGTTGCCAACCCTAGCAACGACGCTAGCAAAGCAAAGCCAGTCCTTCACTAGCCTATGGTGCGGTGGTCTCTTAACTACAACTTCTTTCTCTGCATTGAGTTGACAATTCTCTCAAATATAGACACACAAACGGAACAAATAATAAAAGTCTCAGTACCACTGTCTGTGATTGCAAAATTCTAGCTTAATTATTGTGACATGACAGCTATCAATATCCAAAGTAGCCGAACGTCATGTCGCCTATTCATGTTTTTTCTCGAAGTTGGCACTAACATGTCATACGTTTTTTCATTAAATAGGATTTAAG
>JACXGM010016960.1:0-20082 GCA_016801145.1 Umbra pygmaea
ACATAACCGCTGATTCAAGCACTGAGGCTGGGCTAGCACCGATTCTTCACTTAAGTTTGTTTCCATCAATTAGCTCTAAATTGCACATGGTAATCGATGTCCCAATGGAGGCACCATTATAAATCTGCTGTCAGATGAGACCCTGAAAAAGAACCTAAACGTCAATAAATGCGCATTGCGAAGCAAGAAGCAATAATGGTAGCCAAAGTAAATAATTGGATCTAGCAAACTTATTCAATGGCAATGAGAATTGCTTTCATCCATCATAAAGTCTACAGAGCAACAGAAAATGATGATAATCCAAGAATTTTTTAGAGTATAAAATAGGAGGGCAAAAAAAGCTGCTCCTGAATCTGCCATCTATATAAACAAATTACAACTGATGACAACAGCACAAAATGGCTAACAGTAAACAAGCTACTTACTTTGGCTGTGCTATCATGCCAATGTCTTATCAGACACCCAAGATCCTGATAACAACACATCTGCACAACTTACACAAACACAATCACAAACCAATATTTTCCTCAGCTCACACTTGCTAACTTAAAGAGAAAAAAAATTGATACAAAACTTCCATTAAGTGACGTAGCTCTAGAAATACAGCTGGCCTTCAAAGTGCCGACTTAAACAACCATCATTCCTAGTCAACTCTCTTGACTCCAAAGAATTCTGCTTTGCAATTATTTCTTTTTCAGTCTGTTGAAAGTAAATGGCCCCGTGAGACACATGCCAACACGCCTGTACTTAACCAAGAATCTGATCTCAATTGTGCTTTCAGAAAACATTGGAAACGTATTTGCCATTCAAACAGGGGGGAGTCTTTCATTGGATCTCACCGCAATTTACTGGTTACCTGGAGGGATAAACATGGGTAAAACTAATCCTGTGTGTGCACACAAATATACTAGTTATATGGAGGGATAAACATGGGGAAGACTAATCCTGTGTGTGCACAAAAAAAAGAGAACACTGCAATGTAATCAGTTTCTCTGGTATTCCATGGTTAGATATTTTAGTTTTATTCCATAAACTACTGACAACACTTCTCAAATTCTAAATAAAATGACTGGTCATAATAACAGAAATGCAATGTTGTCAGTTACTGAATAACGAAGAGAAAGTTCATATTCATTCTTAAACAATACTAATGTGTAAACATAGGAAGAAACTACATTGATAACATCAACAGGCATTCATGAGTCTTGGCATGCTCCGTATCAATCTTTCACAATGATGTCTGGTGACTTTATGCCACTCCCGGTATAAAAACTCAAGCAGCTCAGCTTTGTTTGATGGCTTGTGACCATCAATCTTCTTGATCACATTCCAGAGGTTTTCACTGGGGTTGATTTAAGAAAAGAAACCTGGCAACAGTCTCTTCATTGTTTCCAGAGCTGTAGATTCACACTTCATATAATTTTCTAAATCATGTGCATGTACATATTCCAAAGTTTCTGAGCTCTGAACATAGAAACCTAGTCCATAAATCATCTTTAGTATTAATTAACAGAAGGGACCAAGATGGAAATCTGGGAATAAAAGAGATAAGTGTGCAGTGTATGTCTAGTCGTGGACAGGTGTGTGTTATGTTTAGATGTGTATAATATCTAGTAATGTGTACGTCTAGTTGTGGACAGGCATGTTATTTACAGGTGTAAAATGTCTAGTCGTGTGAATGTGTGTTATTTATGAGTTTATAATTTCTAGTCGTGTGTATATCTAGTTGTGTGCAGGTGTGTAACTTACAGATGTGTATTATGTCTAGTTGTGTGAAGGTGTATGTTATTTATAGGTGTAATGTCTAGTCGTGTGTCTAGTTGTGTTATGTACAAGTGTGCAGGTATTAGTGAACAAACAGCTTCATGTCTGAATGTATGAAATGAGAGGTTATGAGCATGTAGATTTCACCCTTGAACCCAGCCTGACCCAGGGCACATAGCCAAGGTTATGGCGATGTAAACAGACATAAACAGAGTTTAATGCTTCACATTGGGATGATAGAGCTACTCATAGTGTGGGCCGGTTAAAGATCTGTCGACCAAGGCTGGCAGAGTTCGAAGGGTAACACGAGGTGCGTTCAGTGCTCACAGCCACGTGAAGCTGAGCAGAAGGACAGCAAAGGCATGTTGTAGCTGTGTGAGCAAGCAGAGGATCAGCGCTAACATCCCAGTAACACCAGAGACTGACCAGGAGGCAAAAACGTCACCGCGCAGATTACCGCTTATATAACCACTATTGTCCTGGCTAATATATCCTCGCCAAGACGGACTCATCTAAATAAACCATCACAATTACATTTGCTTATTATAATAAAAAAAGGAATTGTGGAAGTGCTAGCAACTCACTTTTAACCATTCTTTAATTTACTTTTACTTTGTGTCAGACTATCCATGGACTATAAATTGGTATTCCATCTCAAGTCTGGGCAGTGGGAAGAACTAACATGAATGCACTCTCAAATGTAAGTCCATATGATATTAGTGTCTGCTAAATGTTAACACCAGATCAGTAAGCGGAATCCCGACTATTGCCTCAAATATCCAATACTAATAAGTTACTAAACGTCATCGAAGTAGCAACCTCCTTCAAAATAAAAGCCTTGACCCCGTTGCCCATCAGAACTGTAGGAAGTTCAATGCATCCTCCACATCTGCTTGGCAGATGAATGTGAGGCTTATAGTCAACACACTGAAAGATTAAGTGTTTCCACTGTTTAAAAAGGTGTGTTGTGGATCGACTGCCATGTTGCCCTAAAAATATGCCTGAATAAGGCTCCGGTGACCAGAGAGAATCATTAAGGCTATTTAAAGGATTCAGGCAGGAAAACTAACCAGAAGGGCATGTAGTATGTGAGGTATCCCCAAGAAAATGCTTTACACGAATGATAGAGATAAAATGTTTAAATATATTTGGGCCACGGCACAACTGACACAAGGCTTGATAGTTTAGTTTAAAAGATGTTCATGTCCATAACGTGAGACATTCAGTGAAGATTACAATTTCAGGGAATAGACCATTGGCCCCTAAGTGTCACTACGGTGGACGTAACCAAGGGGATAAGGACAGAATGTTCTAGCCCTTCTTCAGTAATGAGCTACGGAGACTGTCCGTCTCAAGCTTAAACCTCAGGTTCACCAGACTCCCCTCACACAACAGATAGAGCTACGTGTTCCGCTCAACCAAAGCCGTCTTTAAGCCTAAGCTTCTCCATAATTAATTTTGAGAACCCTGGGAAATTTCAATAAGTCCCAAAAAAATGTTTTATACAATCTCAAACTATCAAATGAAAAACTTAAAAAAAACAAGGACGATACATTATGAAGAAATGTGGCCTTGAACGACCTCAGAGCAGAGCAGACACTCGTTAAGTCTTGTTAAAGCCATCAGAAGAAGACAACAACTTGGGTGTCTATTGTCAAACAAAGAATCTTTATAATAGAGAAAAACAATATAATGACTGATGACCAGATCAGTCATTATAAAATTTGGGATGAGTTTTGCTCACAAAACAAAGACTCCCATATTAAGTATTGAGTGTTTTAAGACCTGTGTGCCTGTCTTGTGTACTCAGTGAGCCTGACAGTCATCAATTGCTTAGGAAAAAGCATTCAATTCCTGGTATTTGCTGGAACAGGGACACTTTCTAAAATAAGCAATAATGATGATTATCGTAACAACAAAAACAATTGTCCAAGACAACCTTTAAAGACAGACAATGCTACTCTGTTTCGAGCCCAAATTGACTTTTCTCCCAACTTGGAATTATAACCTAACACTGAACTGCAGTCATGTGGCATATACGTTTTTTTCTTCAAGTAAAACTGAGAAGGTGATCCAATGTGCCGATTTCAAAATTGTGTCTTATAAACGTGGCCTGGGTTAGACACATGTAGCACTTACACATGTTAAGAGATGTTACCAGATCGATTCATAAACCTGGTCTAAACACACTCATCAATACATACATGAACGGTGTGTATGACTGTTACGCCCACAGTTAAAAAAAATGTATACAATTTTCACCCGTTAGGTAGACAGATGACAGCAATTACATAAGGCCCATAAAAATATACTCTTTAGAAAGTAGCTATGCATGTTTAATATTCCACTGAAAATATTTCTCAAAAAATAATTTACAGAAAAATGTAAGTGGTGCTTCAAGCTGAACAAAGCCCAGATGTGCAGTGCACCCCAATTAAATTGTAACATTTAAAAACAATGACAAACATGCTTAAGGGATAACAGTAAATGGTCTAAGTAATTTCTTCAACAAAAACACGTGTACCACATGGCATTGATTTTAACATTGTTATACTAAGTCCTCAGCCCCCTCGTGCTCTTTACATTGTGAAGCAGTGTAGGAATTCATTGGATTTAAGTTGTGTTCTGAATGATCTACACAAGATATGCCTTTTACTTCCAGGAGAGAAGAATATGATCAATTCATACAAATCACACATCGTGAGTGTTAAGCCAAATACAAGACCCAACATGGAATCTCTTGACACCAGGTCATAAATGCTGAATATCATAGTTACTGTACTAATGATTATGTACTAAAAAAACAAGCAAACAATGAAAATAATTATAAAATAAACAAATGAAAATAATTCTACTACATTTTCAAACAACTGCCCGTTTTAAAATTGTATTGTGCAGTAGGACACAATTCTCTACAATAACATGCTCATTTCACAAATGGGACTAAAAATAAATACTTGAGAAGAGTCCTGAAGACAGCTACATTTAGAGCTAGGCGGTTTAACTCCATACAGTGTTCACTGAAGCATCTCTGCACTTCATTCTTTACCAGAATAAACAGAATTCCTTGTAGTGGAGCTGGTTTAAATCCTTAGATATTGAATATCCCCAATGCTGTTGGTGTCACTGGTCTATCAGCAAAACAGCAGGCTCTATTTAAAAGGTCACACCAGCAGGCTCTATTTAAAAGGTCACACCAGCAGGCTCTATTTAAAAGGTCACACCAGCAGACTCTGATTTAAAAGGTCACACCAGCAGGCTCTATTTAAAAGGTCACACCAGCAGGCTCTGATTTAAAAGGTCACACCAGCAGGCTCTATTTAAAAGGTCACACCAGCAGGCTCTGATTTAAAAGGTCACACCAGCAGGCTCTATTTAAAAGGTCACACCAGCAGGCTCTATTTAAAAGGTCACACCAGCAGGCTCTATTTAAAAAGGTCACACCAGCAGGCTCTATTTAGAATGTTACACATTGGAAGTGAGAAAGGCCAATAAGAAATTAGAATAGTCCTAAATGGGTTACATCTTTAGATTAAAGATAAACATCAAAAATCCTTTTTATGGCACTAAAGTAGATAAAATGGTGTGACTGGGTTAAACACATTTTCATACATTAAATAAAACTGAAACTTTAACCTTTTATTCTGATTTTTTTTACACATTTCTGTCTAAACTTAAATACAGTCAGAGTGATGGGAAAATTATTATATCACAGTAGCAAAGACACAGATGCCAATAGTAACAGCTACATTTCCTGTTTACAGCAAGCAGGAATCAAGTTTACATGTGATACGATATGAAAAGTCCCAATAAAATGCTACCTAATAAATCTTTTGTTAAACAAAATCCTCATGAACTAGTCACTTGAATTCAAAACAAATAAGGCTTACCTAGGTAAAGTGAAAACAAAAAATAGAGTCTCTTGATAATGTATTAATGTATCCAGAAATTATCAATTCAGCTCAATCTTTTCTGTTTCTCAGATTCCGGGTGGCCTCTTCCAGAGTTCCTCTGCCCAATCTGGCTCTTCCTGGATGTCCTGTTCTCCACTGCATCCATTATGCACCTGTGTGCAATCTCACTGGACCGCTACATCGCCATCAAGAAGCCCATACAGCACAGCCAGTATAAATCCCGGGCCAAAGCCATGGCCAAGATAGCAGCAGTGTGGCTCATATCCATCGGTAAGCCACTCATTGGTTCTGTGTTGTGTTTGGTCTTCAAAATGTTACCTTGATTGAGCAGGCAGCAGATAGCCAATGGCCAACAGTGTTGGGCCAGTAACTGAAAGGTTGCTTGTTCAAATCCCGAGCCATCAAGGGAAAAATGTAGATTACATTAACAAAGGACTTAAGCCTGAATGCTACTGTGCCTCTGGATAAAAGCATCTGCTAAATGACGTAACACCTACATTAAAAAGAGTATTTAGGCTGTCATTGCGGTCCGATTGCTTAACATTAGATGAAAAGCCTGGTTAAAGGAGGTTGAGGTTCTAGGGAAGTACTGTAACGCACAGTAATAGAGTAGCAGATGACGTGGGAAAACCCAGTTAACAATTCGGAGGGATTCACACATTAAAAGAGGTTAGTGAATAGTTCAGAGTATAATTCTGATAACTTCTTCAAATCACCGCCCTTGTAAAATATATTTGAACAACACAAGGAATGCAATGGCTAGTTTTTGAGTGCAGCAAACAAATCCTGCTGCAAGGTGAATCACATTAGTTGAAAGGTTTCAGCCAAAATAACATTCAAAATAAACCTCAACGTAAACTGCAGAACACATAGCAATCTGCAATTTCACCAAACTTAATAGCAATTATTTCTGAAAGGTATTTCAATAAAATGAGGTTCCAAGGCAGATAAGTGTCTGACTGAAGACAGGCTGAGGCCATGTGGATCATATGGTCTTATCATAGACAGTAAACAAAGGTGGAGACTGCTCTGGTTTTCCAGAACAATCCTCTTCAATCAGTGCATCTTTCACATTTCAAACCTAAGACTGATTTAATATTTTTGGCCCATTGTAAAGACCATACCCAAATTGTAGTTGCATGTTCCTGTAATGGATGGTCTTGTTATTACTTCAGTGTGCATTGCCTATAACAATTTTGACTGGGCAGTGAATGCGAAAGGTATATAAGCACACAGGTTAGCTTTAATGATCTATTATTCATTATACAGCTGAAGATGAATGAAAGACCCCACCCCCATGCCTGTTAACATAGTCGATGTTGGGGAGGTGTGATGACTTTGCATTAGCTTAGCCAGGCATCAAATGGTTGTTAAAAAGCACTGGAGCTTTCAACCCCATGTCGGTCACTGACTTTTAGACCGGCGGGCCGCCTCAGGTCGGTCACCTCGACTTTTGCATTTTGAGCCAAACCAGACGATTGCTTAAGAGTTAAACAAGATGAAAGTTCAGCCAGGCTGAGTTCACTGTTACAGTATTAGAACTAGGGGGTTCAATCCCAACTGGGGATTGGTTGAAAGCTGGGGTATATGGACTATATCCTAGGGGAATTACAAAAAATGTAAACGTAATCAGATTTTTTAAAACTCTAATCATCCACATTTTACGGTTCTAAAATACCCTACTGTCCAAGTCCCTAAGAACACTTGGCTGTGACAAAATGGCCATAAACCACACCCACTCATGCCTTATTGCGTAATTATAACTGGGAATATATTGTTGTTTATTAGGTTTAGGCAAATAAAAAACTTCCAGGAGTCACAACATGTTCTCAGTTTTGACCCTTTTAATGATTTGATCCTCCACAACATCAAAAGAAAAATCTGATAACCATTATGTGCTACAACCAAATTGAAAGACAAGTGGCCACTGTGGAAAACAAAGCTTTACGACATTATGCCTACTTTATTCACCAAACATAGTAAATCCAATAAAACCAAGTTCTTAGTCTTCTTAAATTTTGAACATTCCTGATCATACTGACCGATCTTCTCCACAGGAATTGCAGTCCCCATTCCCATCAAGGGTTTGAGACACCAGCATCTTCCAAACAACATCACATTCAACAGCAACCACACCTGCCTACTGAAACCAGACAGCTTCAGGGAGTTCATCATGTTTGGCTCCATGACGGCATTTTTCATCCCTTTAACCATAATGATGGTCATCTACTTGCTCACCATCCAAGTCCTGCGTAAGAAAGCTTTCCTGCTGAAGTCAAAGGTCCTCCAACGCTTCACACGCCCAACTATCTCCACAGTCTTTCAGAGGGAGCAGCCCATTGCCCCTCCTGAAGTTGCAAAACTGCCAGGAAACCACAATCCTCCCTCGAACCCTTTGGCATGTGATGAGTTCCCCGTCCGTCGCATGTCGACCATGGGCAAGAAGAACATGCAGAACCTGACCAATGAGCAGCGGGCCTCCAAGGTCCTGGGTATAGTCTTCCTGCTGTTTGTGGTGATGTGGTGCCCTTTCTTCATCACCAACATCACATCTGTGCTTTGTGCTAGCTGCGACCCCAACCTGATCGGCCGCCTGATGGAGATCTTCGTGTGGGTGGGCTATGTGTCCTCGGGGATCAACCCGCTGGTCTACACGCTCTTCAATAAGACCTTCCGCCAGGCATTCACACGCTACATCACCTGCAACTACAGCGGCGCCAGCAATGGGCCGCCAAGACATACGGGGGAACAGCACGGCTGCCGGAACATGGCTCGGATCTCTTTCCGGTCATCCGTGGCAGAGAACTCAAAGCTGTTTATGAAGCGGGGGATGAAAAATGGCATAGCGCCGGTGAGTTACCATAGCCCGTTGAGGCAGGGGCAAACACCTGTGCAATCCTCCGGCAGCGTACTATTGGACACCCTCCTTCTCACCGAGAATGAGGACTGCAAACCAGAAGAGCACGTCAGTTACGTGTAAGATTAAGAAAAAAAGAATGCAGTTACCGAAAGAAAAACAATTAGAAGCACAAAGTGACATGTATGACACTAAGCAGGCTGGGGATGTGTGCTCTCCAGGGGATAGGGTTACACGAACATCACTTTTGTGGATTCTGTGCTCTTCAACAAAACAGCGCACTCGCTAGGAAAAATAAAAACGGAGAAGCTGATCTCTGTCAAACTTTTGGAAAACAATGAATAAAAAGAAGCCCTTAAGATCCTTGCTGAACCTCACAATGTGTGAAATGAAACAGCAAAAAGGTGCTTTGAGGTTGTGGCCCTTAATAACAGACAAAACCAGATAAAGCTCAGGTCGGATTGTGGACGCAACACAATTATGTATGGAATGAAAACATATGGCTCTCTGGAAACTCTCAGTGGATACAATGTGTATTTTCATGTTAACCCGTCCACTTCGAGCTAAGGGATCTTTGCTATGGACAATTTCCATGGAGATTACATGCTTACCTATTGAGGACACACAGTTTTTTAAAAATGAGGCATTCAAATCATCCTACAGAGCTCTGTATAAGAAAACACTTCATACATTCTATCCATTTTAACTATCAATTTTTGGTAAATGATTTTATAACTAAGAACAAATATTGTATATTCACAGGTTGTATTTTTCAGAAGTTTTATAACATTAAAGTGGATTATCTAAATCGAACAAAGACAAAACCTTTGCAAATGGGAAGCTTGTCAACTACAAATGTATTAGATGATAAACAGATATGTATTTAGCAATAAATGCTGGTTTAGAAATTCATAAAACTGTACTTGGCTAAAAGAAAAGGCTGAATTGTGTACTTTTTTACATGTTTGAAATGATTGTATAACTTGTTGTATTATAGCTGAAGAAATATTTTTGGTTGAAATGACTATTTCTGGGTTTTTCCCTTTTCATCAGGCGTTTTTAATGAGGCCCCTGAGATGGATGGTAATAAAGGAGGCAACGATGACTGGACGTGAGAGCCAAAATAAACAGTCCATAAACAATTGTGTAAACGCAGTTCATAATCACAATGTCTACAAGCAGGCTGAAGCCTCAAGGTCTCATTACTAGAGGCCATAAAAGATGAGAGCATTTACAAATTGAAAAAACTAAACGCATACCAGTAAATGAAGTACCATCCCAACAACAAAACCCTATAAACTATTAAGGTTCTTAGTTTATCAAATTAAAGGGAGTTCTTGGAATACGAGCTACCATAGGAAGTGTCAGACAGTAACACCCTGAACTGATATGGAACACAACAGCCCATGTTTGATTGATATAGAACTTGGTTAAAATGCCTAGTTTAAATGCCTACTTTTGCAACAAAAAAGATATATATACCCATGACCTTTCAGTGCGCCCCAAGTTCACAGTGACCAAGCACAACATCTGGGCTTCCCTAGAATGTAAGGCCTGACGGTCTGGAAGTCACTAAGGAGAAGGGGATAGGGAGAGTGTGTGTGTGTGTGTGTGTGTGTGTGTGTGTGTGTGCATGCGTATGTGAAGAGGAGCTCTGCTGAATTGTTGCAGCTCAGGAGGCTCTCTAAACACAGGAAGGATTTACACAAGGTTTATCTAACAGCCAATTGATCATGGAATATCGCATAGCCTTTTTTGGGCTTAAAATAGTACACCCCTAAAACTTCCCTGTGCTTGGCCGGGTGCGCTGTTTAATGCTGTAGCGCGGCCTGATGCGTAAAGTAATGTCAGAGCATGAGTGATGAGCCTCCGTAAACAGACAGAAATGAAGAATGTGCGACTCTGGAGGAAGAAATGAAAGCCAATGTCTTTGTACCCTGAACTACCTGTAAAGTACAGGCCAGGAAGTAATTATAACCTCTCAGCGAAAAGTGCATCTAAATTCTGTCTTCCATTTGACAGAGGAGATGTTGATCATTATGTCATGTTGATATTCCGCATGCAAACCAAACACACGAGGATCACTTAAGAGGACAAACGGTGTCGAAAAGTGCAAGACAGTCTACAGCTGCTTGAAGCAGGCTATGCTATAAAGACGCGACAAAACGCTTTCCTCAAGAGCAACACCACTTCATCGTGTGTCAAATTTTTGTGACAATAGTACTTGACAAGAGCACTGAAATCTATTGCAAAAACTAAAACATGGGTGGGTTACAAATACCTTTTTTTTAACATCATTCCGCCTTTCTGAAACATGAGAATACTTTGAGAACATTAAACTTGTTGATTTTTGGAATGACAGTTGCTTACATAAAAGACAATTTGGCGTATTAGAAAACACAGATCAGAACAAGCACACTCCGTGTCAACGGTTATGTAAATCCTAAAACGCATTATACAACATTAATTCTCAAACCTTGAAGTGTGATGTTCTACAGGTTTTGGTGAGTACAAGTAAACCTACTTGTCAGGGAAACATGGTGTGGAAATGTGGGTTAACCCCATGGCCAACAGTGGGAAACATGAGTGGAAAAGCCCCTTATACCTAAACCTGAGATTGTGCGGAAGACATCTCTCTCTCTGTTTGTTTTGGATGTTTTTTGGGGATTAGGGTCAGGAGGCTACATAAAACTGCCAACAACACCCATTCAAAAACACACTCCAAACGCATTTGGAAAGTATGCGTTGGCTATGGGAGGAATGCCGTTCTTTGTGTATACAATGCAGAGGCTGATTAATCAGTGGGAGCTCAGCTCAGACTTGCAGTCTACACAGTAGGTAGGGGGCTCTCTGCTGGGCAGATGGGTAATTACAGAGCCTTACCTGAACATGATGAATCCAATGGACTCCACCGCTGCTCTTCTGACATCATCGTTCACGTCGCTCACCTGATAGTAGGGGCGAGGTATTAACAGCAGGAAAAACACACTTATATCCATTTGTAAGCATAAAAGCAACCCTATCAGCAAAAAGATACTTGTTCCCCTGCCACTGAAATCAGAGGGGAGAACATGGAAGTGTCTGTTCCATGCTCTCAGGCCATACTACACATTTTTGTTTTGCCAAACCTACATAGCCTTTTATAGCAAACGAGAGGATTGTATTATACAGTAGGCAAGGGCACGTTTACATGAACATTCGAAGTGTTACAATTTGATATGAGCCCTTGTTTGAGTTTTAATTTAAACAAATTGAACATTGTAATGAACGGGTCTGAACATGCATAACAGAAAATGCCATTACATTTTAAATGACTATCAGTGGAGGCTGGTGAACCTTAATTGAGGAGGATGTGCTCAAATTAATTTATGTATGGGAGTAAATGGAATGAAGATAAACCCATTAAACCCAGTGAGAAACCATTCCATTTAATCATAAACATGTACTCCCTCATGGTTTGTTGTTTACAATTGCCAGTTAAACTGGCACCGGAGTGCCCAGTCAGAAAAGCACATACTGTTAGTGAGTTGATGACAATTCATTAATTCAAGGCAATGTTGAACACAGAATTGAAAGTTAGTATCCATATCATTTTAGTCTTGCTATCAACCAAGTGATAGTTTAACATGACTGCGGTACCATTGTTCATGACGTGAACAATACGGAAAGAGTTCTGTATCTAGCTATGCCAATAGAATATAGGCTACTTAGCTAGCTGGGTTCTCAACATCACTAAACAAAAAAGGGACTGTTACAGTTTTTTCCGATTGCTAAAACACAAAAAGTGAATGCTCAGATCAAAGCGTCGAAACCGTAACGTTTGCATGCATTTGGTACACTCGGGCACCAAATGAATAAACACAATGTCGGCATGGCACCGTAAACTATTCTGTAACACACGGTGCAAAACACTACACACATCGTGCATGTGTTACACACTTTGGCCAATGATGAAACACTCTGCAGTCAGCACGTCCATTCAATAGTTAAAACACACATGACATTAGCAACACTCCCGCACACATCGTAAAACACTTAACCCGTAACTGAACACCAATCAGTCACTATATATAATTCAGGTATGAGCACCTGTTGTGAGACAATCGTAAATATGGAGGCTGAAGGAGAGAGGAGAACAAAGAAGAGACGGGGAGGGAAGAGGGAGAGGAGATAGAGGAAGAGACTCTGGTAAAAACCAGACATCGGGACTGAAACATCATCGGCCAAAGGGCCATCGAGAATGTCGCCGGGCAGTGCCGGGGCAACATCACCATGTGTGCAGCCCTTGGTGATGGAGGACCCCCTGACCACTATGCCACCCTGGGTCCCTACAACACTGCACACATACTGACATTTCTGCATGCACTACATGCTGCGGTCACATAGGACCAACCAGGGCAGCCCATGTTTGTTGTCATCTGGGATAATGTCAGTTTCCACTGCCCCCTTATTTCCCGGTCCTCAACCTGATAGGGGAATTATTTTCGGCATGGCGGTGGGTGGAAGGTCTATGACCGCTTACACATGCACGCGTGCCACTCCTGCGAGCAATGGAGGAGGCAACCGAAGACATCGAGGCGGGCTCGATCCACGGGTGGATACGCCACGCCCGGCGATATTTTCCCGTTGATTTGGACGAGGTGACGTGGCCAGACCCCAATCGACGGAGTGATCCCTGACTTGTAATGGGAGTTGTTTTACTACCTGTACAATGTATCACTGAGGCTTGGTTACTGGAATAAAAACGATTTAAAAACTACAAATGACAGAAGTGTCTTGAGTAAAGTTGACCAGTGTGTTGTGTCTGTTTGACTGTTTATTGTTCATGTGCATGTGTGTTCCCTATCAATCTATCTGAAGAGGGCCTTTTGAAGTCAGAGTGTTAAGTTTTGATTGCAGAATGGCAGTTTTGATTGCAGAATGGCAGTTTTGACATGGCAGTTCAATGTTAATCTTCAAGTGTTGTGTAAAGCATTCTTGTGTGTTGAGTTGACACATTGAGCCAAATTATGCATTTTGTGTGTTAGCAATTGGAAAAAACTGTAAGAGGATAACTAGTGGATTTAAGTAGGGTTGTAACAAAAAGCTAATTTAACTTAAAAAGTTACTGTATTTTTCTACTAGTTTTCCAGTAAATAAATTGAGAAAAACAGTTGTATTGTTTTCTACATGTAGTGGAACAAAAATTGTTACAAAGTGTAGATTTAAAGAAGTTCTCAGTATTTATGATGTCAGAACATTTAAACGCTCACACTCCTAGCTTGAATTCCTGTAGCCTACGTTGGTGTGGCAACCACTGCTTCTCCATTCCCCTTATCGCTCCTCTCACAAACAGCCATTGAGTGATGCTGTAAAAGAACAACTAGGACTCCGCTTCACATTACTCCTCAGGCTAAAAATAACTAACATTTAGAATATCCATAAACTTATACTATTAGAATAATAAAATACGCAAGATTCCTTATTTTCACAGTTGAACATTCTTGTTGGCCATGTTGAAATCTACCATGTCAGCACTCAAAACATTTACCTCATAGTAAGATTTAGATAGCTAGGTGAACTGAGAATAAAACAATGTTCTCTACAACCGCTATATTAGGGTGAGATACAATTGGTTTCCAAAAACAGAAACAATCACCAAGTCTAATAGTGTAACCATACAGTAAAAGGTAAAGGCCAGCAGTCTAACCATAAAACCGGATGAAATTACAGAAGCAATATTCAAATACATAAATACATACATTATAATTAATATATCAAATGTTTTTCAGAGGGCTGCGACCAAATCGTGTGAAGGTGCCACCAACTGAAAGACTTATAATGCACCAGTGTAACATGCAAGTCTGGAGCGCTGCAACTCAGAACAACAGATCTTATCAAGTCTACCCAGGCTTCCTGTACTACCAAAGAAATGCATGAATAATACACAATCATAAAATCGTGTGTCATAACAATCCTCACAGAGGCCATAGTTAATGTCTTGTCTCAGTCATGCCTTGTTCCCTGACTGGGGTACTTACAGCCACATGCAGCAGACGTCTGATGGCCTTGTTGTTGCCGGAGCCGCAGTACGCCATGCCCACCGTGTACATTCCAGAGCGGCGCAGGATGGGGTCCTGGACACAATGACAGAACACAGAGCCTTAGCAACACTCTGCCACAGGTCGTGAAGGACAGAACCACGTCTCATTAGGTCTGTTGGAAGCGGAGTTGTAAAAAGTACAAAGTAAAAGTACTCTGCTGGGTTCGCCAGTTTTAGGAAGTTCCTCATTAAAACCTTCATGACCAGATAAGTTGGGGTCTTAAATAATCAGTGACCACAATGGATCATTTTTTTGTGTTTGCCTTTTAATGATCACTGGTTAGTTATGAACTTCCTTTACCTGGTCATTCTGGTATTAATTAGGAACTTCCCAAACTGGTGAACTCAGCTGAACCCAGAAAAGTACTTTTACTTTGTACTTTTTACAACTTGGGCCTGATGATTTGGATGGACTCTGGGAGATTGGGGGCTGTTACCTTGTCCCTGCAGAGGCTCTCGATGAGCGTGTCTGCCTCCTCCATGCGTCCGTACATCACCATAGCGATGCCCACGGCCAGGCCGCGTAGGATCTTCTCATGCTGCGTCTCCTGGGCGTATCCCACCATGTCCTCGATGGCCTGGGCCGACTTGGAGCCCAGCATCACCAGCCCCAGGGCCAGCCCGGCCGCTTCGCCTGGGAACAGAGGGCTACATTCACACTTGTGCTGGTACTGAACGCCATGGGGTTTGTTCATTCTGACAAACCATACGTGTTTTGCAGGGCCTTTGGTGGTCCAGCATTCTGAGCACCTGCCTCCGCTGCACATGCACTGATGCAGCATAAGTACGAATCCCACTGGTCTTCAACAAACACTTTCCTACCCCATCTCTGACCACTTTCCTACACAACAAACCATCAAACAGCGGAAACTACTACTAACGATAATATGCTAAATTTTTAATGAAGCATGTTGTGTACTGGACAAATAAACCTTTTTGGGTTGTCAAATATCATCTAACTGTAGGCCTTTTGGAACATAGGTGGCTGTCTACTCGTCGTCAAGTACCTGTGACTGCGTCGTCCTGGTACAGGTTAGATTTCAGCAGGTCGTACACATCCTGCCTGGCTGTGCCCAGGGCAGCCAATCCCAGACCCAGACCTCCACCATGACGAACAATCTGTGGGAGGAAATATAGCCAACCAATCAAAATGACTGACAGACAACTCCGTATTCAAGTGAGGTGTGACATGATGTTCCACAAACAGGATTAGTTTAAAATAAATAGATAACATTAAATGAAAAAACAGAACAGGGGCTGTAGGTTACATTGGGGACAGGAAACCATTCTGCCACTCACATCGTTGCTGGCATTCTTGAGCTGGCTAAGCAGGTAGTCGATTATGTCCCCACCGTGGTTGGCATGGATCAGACCCAGGGCATACAGGCCTCCTCCCTCTTGGTAGGCCGACCCAGGGGAAGTGTCTTTGGGCAGGTATGTTGCCATCAACTGCAGAGCCTCTTTTTCGTGGCCCTGAAAAATTTGGGTTGGGGAGTTGAAGTTAAAACGTGGATATTTGATAAACAATTGAGAATAAAACTAGTTGAAATAGTAAAAACTGTTGAGTCACATCTGGTTTGATTTAATTGTTTGAGGAAAGGTTTACCTTGTGAATGACACCAAGGCTGGCTGTGGCTGTGAATTTGGCCCAGTTGGTGGCTCGTGCTAGCCACTCCAAGTTCTCTCTGTTGAAAGCAGTGATCAATTCAATTCAATTACAATCTGTTGCCAATCAACTAATTTACTTCACTTCTCCATAATACGGTTTGCTATTATATTTATTGTTGTACAGTATTTGGTTATATTGCTGAAGACCTGTAGATTTGATGGGAGCTAGTTAAGACAATGCTCAGATTACTTCATTAGTAATCTCAAGACATGTTTCCCAAACAGATTCATCTAAAATTAAAAGCTGATTCTACCGATATGGTGGCAAAGGTTCGATGTTAGGAAAGTTTTGCACCTCAAATGTTAAATGCTGTTGGACAAACAATCTAACAGTAGCTTACAGAAAAAAAAACTTTCATACTTGCTGAAAGATGTCACTGCAATAAGATCCACTATATATATATTCGGATTAGAGAGACATGCCCCATGCTTCTATTAAGACTAACAGAACAGTGGGTGGAGTGGGTAAGTTTTACATTACGTTGGATTTAAACACTGATATCAGATTGGTACTCGGTATTGGCTGATACTGAAAGATCAGTACTCTTTATTGGTATGTGTAATGAAAAAGTGGTATCGGTGCATCCATAGTAGTTATACCTGAGAAACTGGTCGCTGGTGGTCCCTGTGTGCATAAAGGAGTTGGCTATGACTGTGGCTGTGTGGCACACTGAATTCCGAACCGCATCCTGGAATAGAAAAAACAAAGCGACCTAACATAAGTGAAAGATGATATTCGCAGAACATTCACAGAAGTAAAGATGGGTACACCCCCCCCCATTTCTCTCCTCCCAATTTGCAGTAACCATTCCTTGTCCGCAACTCCTTGGACAGATGCGGGATGGTGAGGGGCGCGCACATGCTTCATCCAACCACATGTCGCCGATCCAACCGCATTGCTCATCCAACACGGAAGCCTTTAGTCGGATCATGTACGGGATTACGTTCACCAACTAAACGTCTGTGATTGAATTTACAGGGGCCATTTACAGGCCATTGAGAGCGACATGGCAAGGTAAATAATTCAACCTATCAATCCCAAATCCCGGACAGCGCTAAGCCATTTTGCACTGCCTCATGCTGGAAGTCAGGCTGGAACCACTGACTCATAAGACTGTCCTGCAAAGCAGCGACTTTGCCCACTATGCCACGCAGACCCATGGTAAAGTTCCATGCTCATAGGCAGAACAAATTAACATTTTCCAGGGGTTTGAACCCACAACCTTTCAGTTACATTCCATCCTAGAATAAATGCAGTATTTTAAATGCTGAAGGTATATTTAACATTCAAACAGTGTGGCATCCTTTACCTTCGTATTTTTAAGAATCATTAGATCTGTGTTGTTGTTCCGGATGAGGAACTGCAGGTGCAACTCGATGGCCATTTCTCCACTAAGAATTTTGATCATATTTGCGTTCTGGTCCTTGGGCTCGTCCTTCTATGCAAGCAGGGAAGACTCATTACTATAGGAGACACCTACAACTGTTTAAAGTTGCCAACAGCTATCAAAAAAACAGCAAACAGTAAAAGCGAGGATGTTCTGGACTCACAATGTCTGCAGACTTTCCGGCAGGGGAGCTGCCAGATTTATCGTCCGTCTCCATAGCGTCACTAAGAATTAAGAAATAAATATTTTTTGTTACATATTGATACAACATGTACTCCAGAGCTCATTCGCCTGGCAACACTATATAATGACAGCAACACCAACTTGAAAATTTAATTTCACAATAATAGTGCCTGTTTTAATTCATTGCAATCATCACTGTGAATTAATTATAAAGCTAGTGAATTGTATCTGAATGCAATTGTATTGTGTGAAAAGAAACAAGAGCATGTTATAGCAAAATGACAAATTTAACATGTTTTTAATAACAACTGATTATTAAAAACTTATCAAATATGTTGTACACTAATTGATTAAATATATTGTCAGTGTCTCACGTAAAAATACACAACTACATTTGAAAATCATTCACTAGTCTGTTGTTACCCGGAACAGACTAATTGTAGCAACACATGAACATGGACCCATATATGCAATGATCAAAAAATTATTGTATTGTAATGAGGAGCACTATTATTTTGAAAAGGAAAAGCTGAGTTCATGTTGCCCGGCATAATATTGTGTGACCAGGCGAACAGGCTCTGGAGTACATATTGTATCGAGATATGCAAATCAGGCCATATCGCCCAGCCCTACCTCCCATTAAGACATGTAGCCTCCTATTCTGTCACTAACCCTCCCATTAAGACATGTAGCCTCCTATTCATAGCCCTTCACTGCCCACCTCTCTTTGTCTGGCGTGGGCACGGTGCCAGTGTTAGTGGAGCCGGGCACGGCAGGGATGGGAGTCCCCACAGTGCGCAGGTTCTGTATGACCGAGGAGAGGAACTGCTGGCTGGCGCTCTCATACAAGTCAAAGCAGATCTGGTAGGCCATCAGCAGGTTATCTTCCTTCACCAGCTTCTCCAGGATGTCACTAACCGCCTGGGGGTCGTCCAGGAAGATCAAGCACTGCGGAGCATAGAATGAAGAGAGGTTTGAGTGAAATTAACCATGGCCACGTGGTCGGGTGCTTGTATTGGTAATGAACCATGGCCACGTGGTCGGGTGCTTGTATTGGTAATGAACCATGGCCACGTGGTCGGGTGCTTGTATTGGTAATAAACCATGGCCACGTGGTCGCTTCCTTGTATATATATATATATATATATATATATGGAGATTAAAGAAACTAATTGCAGTACTTATATGTGGAGTATTGGCAACCCTGACCAGTACCACTAATATAATGTTATTCATGATTTTGGAAAGGCACAAAGTATCTGAAGGACAACAGCAGACATGAAACGAAGATGTATTTAACACACACTTGTGTTAGGCTCTTTGGATGGGCTCTTTGGAAAAGCTGTTGTTTTGCATGGAGAGCGCTGATTCATAAATTCATGATAACAGAATTGTAAAAACAGGGCATCTAGCAGTACAAAAACTACTGCTTAAACATATTTGAAACCCTGGCCCCAGTTTAAACAACCCCATTGACCTCATTCCTAATTGCAAAAAACAGGACCTACGGCTGTTCTTAATTACAAGTTACTGTGCGCTCCTTGATAAATTCTCCCCGTTTACACAGAATCTCTTCAAGAGTGACTCATGTGACCATTTTATTCTGACAGAAATGTCCCATTAGTTACCGTTTAATTTCATTACCGTTTCAGTTGGTAGGAGTACATGGACTGCCATTCTAGTACGAAGCTAGGGATGGGACGATTACCGGTTTCACGGTAAACCACAATAAAATGCCTGTACGGTTAGTATTACCGTTTAAAATTTCATTTTCATTAAAACCGTCTTTGATTACCGTGATTTTGAAAACTCACGGTAAATCCTGTCCAGCCAGAATCAGTCTGACGCAGGTGCGCGCATGCAAGTTTGTTTTTTACACGAGAAGTCAAGGCGGAAGCAGTGACAGCGCTCGGGAGATTTTTCAGCCATCCAAGAGGACAAAATCTGAGATGTGGTCATATTTTGGCTATTACAAGAGTCCTGAGGGCAATTTAATCTAGGATTGGCACCCTGTCTGCAGAGTAATTTCGCTGCAAAAGGGGGAAACACGTCAAATCTGTCATCTTCGTGATAACCAGCCACTGTTATACAACGAATGCATTAACTTTTACTTCAATACCAAAACTAACTTGGGCAAATAATTGGACAATCAATATTGATTCGAGATTAAATATTTAATTATCTCACTTCTAATTAACGCAAAGTATCCGGATGATAAGTTTAACA
>JACXGM010016961.1:8988-20181 GCA_016801145.1 Umbra pygmaea
AGTGTTCTGGAGCTGGGGGTTGAGTGTTCTGGAGCTGGGGGTTGAGGGTTCTGGAGCTGGGGGAAGAGGGTTCTGGAGCTGGGGGAAGAGGGTTCTGGAGCTGGGGTAAGAGAGTTCTGGAGCTGGGGGAAGAGGGTTCTGGAGCTGAGGGAAGAGGGTTCTGCAGCTATGGGAAGAGGGTTCTGGAGCTGGGGGTTGATGGTTCTGGAGCTGGGGGAAAAAGGTTCTGGAGCTGGGATAAGAGAGTTCTGGAGCTGTGAGAACAGGGTTCTGCAACTATGGGAAGAGGATTCTGGAGCTGGGGGTTGAGGGTTCTGGAGCGGGGGAAAAATGTTCTGAAGCTGGGGTAAGAGTTCTGGAGCTGGGAGAAAAGGGCTCTGGAGGAAGTAGTGCTGGCTCCCTCAACTATGAAGGCAGGGCTAGTATAAACAAGAGAGCAAGCTAGTATTACTGGCTCTACTAGATCCTGACACCACTATACATTAAGATGTATGGGAAAACAGTGCATTGTGACCATTTGATTCACTGCTCCTACTAAGGGTTTTACTCTGGTTCCCAGGGATCTCTGTCACCCAAAGCTTTAATTTCAAGTAAGAAAATGTTTAATGTCCATGAGCAGGACTTTTACTGTTTCTTTTCTGATGCAGCCTTCTTTTTAGTCTTGATGCTTATTAAGTGTGAGCATAGTTGAATCTGTCCTTCCTTGATCATTGTACTAAGGGCCAGATTTACTGAAAAAATATCTGCACAGAAATATAACTTTACACTTATGAACTTCTCATACCCCAAAATGCCTTAGCTGAACCCCTTTTGGTACTTCTAATCAAAAGGTAGAATAACACAAACTTGTTCACTGTTTGCTACCCCTGGCAAGCCATGAAAAGCTGCCTGTACCTAAATTAACATTGTAGATGTGTGTCCCAAATTACAATCTTAATGACATTCCCATCCCTATACTTGGCACTTCTTTTAATGAAAGCCATATAGTAGATCCTAATCAAAGATAGTGCCCTATAATTAGAACGGAGGCAGACCAGTACGGTTTTGATTGAAATGCACAAACTAAACATCCCTGTTGACGGCACTCTTCTCCAGGGAGAATTAAATTAATTGTAGAGACTCACCACAGCACTCTGAGGCACACCCAGGACCAAATATCTGTCTTAAGTATCTTTTGTGACCTTTGGTGGTCGACTGTAGCTAGCTTCAGTACAAATCTGGCCTGCTACATTTTCAGCAAAGATTCTATCTTTCATCGCTTATCTGTCCAAAATGCATGAAATACCAAACACGAGTGTCTTCAAATACAGCAGTTTTTTTAGCCCTCTTGATGCAATGTAATCATCCACGTTAATCGTCCCATACCCCTGTAATTTTAGCAATCACCCAAAGGCAGGTTAAAACCAACTCTCTAAAGGAAGTAAAATAATTCAAAGGTCATTCTAAAAACATTTGGGCTCTAGTTACTTTAGAACTCTTTGTATGCCCACAAAATGAGACATACACAGTATCAGTCCAAATTACAGATGTGAAAACAAAAGATTGACACGATGGGACTAGTGTCAGAACATCTTCTGGAGAAGAGTGTGTTTCATATCATATACTAATGAGGACTACAGAGAAGGTCTTGTCCATATTATCTCTCCTGCTCATTAGAGACAAATTGTTCAATTTTCCCTTTAACTTGACGGAATACAATGAGAAGGAAGCCTGGGCAGAGATTTTTGCTTTTGACAAAGTATGTTCAATACATTAGGCCAAGTTAAAACACTTGGCTTGTTCCCTCTGTTCGATAAACCACTGTTGATTAACGAGTTTCCGTTAAAGCATTAAGAAGCAGTGGTACGTCCACACATTGTACCATGATGAGCCATATGCAGTCCCACGATGAAGCCCACCACTCCAACGGTGCTTCCGATCAGAAAAGGGATCCATCGATCGCTGTTCTAGTCCCAAATGGTGCCATGTTCCCTATGTACCGGTAGTTCACTTGAGCCCCATAGGTCAGAACAGGGCCCTTAATATGGCATAGGGCGCCATTTGGGATGCAAGCGCTATGTCAGAACATAAAAGCAGGTATTGATGCCATTCCCCAAAAGGATTGGTGTTATGCACATTGCGATAGACAAGTCATCATGTTCACAGGAAGTTAGATGTTACTGTAGCTCCCAGACACATCATCAGATACATCATCTCTGTGAAGGGCTGTGCTGCACATATGGCTGTATTTCATATGTCCAGTGTGGGTCTGCTTGAGTACAGTGTGGAAACAAGAAGATTATTGTTTCAGATTTCAATATACAAATGCGAAGGATTTGGGCAAGGACCCATGTATTTTTTTGTCTGTTTTATAGCTCAGGAATGATTGGATAGGTATAAGTGATATGGAGACGGATGTGTACAGATCGGGCGCCTGTAAATTCAATCACGGAAGTATAGTTGGTGAACATAATAATCCTGTGCATGATCTGCCTAAAGGCTTCCATGTTGGATGAGCAGTGTGAAAAGAATAGGATGGCTCTGTGACATGTGGTTGGGTTGTGGTTCACCATCTCCCATCAGGTAGTTGCAGAGTTGCCGGCAAGGCAGGGTTAGTGGGAAATTGGACAAAACTATTGGGAGGGGAGAAAAATGGGAAAAAACGAACAAAAAAAACCCAAATATTTTTAGAATGGCCAGTATTTTCAGCGGAATGGAATTTTCTGAGCAAAAATTGTGTTCATGATGTGTTTTAACATGATTTCTGTTGTTTACTATAAGTCCCTGGTTGAACATGGGAAGTGTTCCTCTATCAAACAATATGGGCTTTGAATTAACAAACCAAGTCAATGGGAAAGTCTTAGGGTGGTACTGTATGCGATTTCATACGGAAATAAAATAATAAGATTTACATCTTTACCATGTTTGCTAAATCTGTTAACTTGAATCTATTGCAGTCCACATTGTTCTAGGTAAGTGCATGACTTTAATATTAAAATGAATAACCATGGTACATAATACTGTAAATTGTAATATTAACACTACTGAGTGTTGACATGCCAAACAATATCATATTTTAGGTATGAGTCTTAACTGTGCTGTTTGGTGCTGGTTCTTAAACAGCTGTAATGGTGATACATTGGTATCGCTCAGGTAGTGGGGAGGCACGGATAGCAGGCACTTCCTGCTGTACATCATGTTGTCATGCTCTATAGCGCCTCCCTCAGGCAGCTCAGGTACATGCAAAGCAAACTGAGCTCTTCACATCGTGAGTGTCCTCACGCACGTTAACCCCACATTACTTCCAGGTTGAAAGACCAGAGTGGAAAAGAGCAGAATGAGTCGGGGCAGATGTTTAGTGTGCAAAGCCGCTGCAATCCTTTTGAATCAATTTGCGATAAGACATGAACATAGTCATCCTTTCATATGATGACATTGGTGGAGAGTGCACATCTCTGATGCTGCATGTACTGTACGCACATGTGTGCATTTCCTTTGGTGATTGAGTTGATATACCAACAGCTCTGTTATTATACTGGAGGTTTTCCAAGAGGGACTGAGTATTTTCTTCTATTCTGTTTCCTCTTCTGTTCCTTGGTTGGAGAGCATGATAGTCAAACACTCTTGGTCCTGTTCTGATTCAGTGACAGTTGAACCCTGTAAACCCTGACATACAGTAACATACTTGATGACAAAGCATTACACTCATATCATGCAGGATTATTCATGTTTGGTCAATCCAGGTCAGTGTGTTGCCACATATGACACCCTATTCCCTATTTGTCATTCTACTTCAGACCAGAGACCATAAACTGGGGGAGTAGTGCACAGTAGGGAATAGGATAATATTTCAGACACCAACAGTAAGTGCTGTCTGTCAGTCACCATGACTCACTACAGACACTATAATCAGTCACAATGTGATGATGAAATCACCATCTCTTCTCGAGAGCATTTTAGATCTCAATCAGCCCAGACAAACATACATTCAGGAATAGGTGACAACCTGCTTTGTACATTGATTTTACAGTAGCAAATTAGAATTCTATGTGCATGGAGTCTGTCTTTTAGATTTATTTGGACAGGATTTGTTTAACTGGGGAGGTCAAGTAATGACATAACAAATAGGAAACACTACAGCTGTAATTACTGTCTTAACCTATATTAGTCCACCTGTGCAAATTCACTTCCCTGTTTCCTGAGTCTAACTCCCTGTGGTACCTTAGTTTAACTCCCTGTGTTACCTTAGTTTCACTCCCTGTGGGAGTCAATGGCGCAGTATGTAATTGTTATTTAACAGCAAATGAGTCAAATGAGCCTAGGCATATGCACAGCGCATGCACACAATGCTTGTTGCACACATACAGGGAAGCGCAGCAGCACACAAACATTCAAAAGATTACAAATAAAAATACTACAGTGCAAATCCGCCATCATAATAGCAATGCACGAAAGGTACAAACGCAAATTAAAGAAAACACCTAGTACAACCCTTTTAGAACATGCGCCCGGTGCATCGACCCTTTTTTCCGCCGTCAAACTAGCAAAAGTAGATTTAGACATGCCCAAAGCGCACTTGCGCCATGTGCTTCACGCCGTGCATTTAGATCTTTAAAATAGGGCCTCCTGTGTTACCTTAGTTTACCTCTCTGTGTTACCTTAGTTTACCTCCCTGTGTTACCTTAGTTTATTTTCCTGTGTTACCTTAGATTAAATCATTGTGTTACCATAGTTCAACTCCCTGTGTTACCTTATATTAACTCACTGTGTTACCTTAGTTTAACTCACTGTGTTACTTTAGTTTATTTCCCTGTGTTACCTTAGATTAAATCATGTGTTACCATAATTTAACTCCATGTGTTACCTTAGATTAACTCATTGTGTTACCTTAGTTTAACTCCCTGTGTTACCTTAGATTAACTCCCCGAATTACTTTAGATTAACTCCCTTTGTTGCCATAGTTTAACTCCCTGTGTTACCATAGTTTAACTCCCCGTGTTACCTTAGTTTAACTCTCCATGTTGCCTTAGATTAACTCCCTGTGTTACCGTAGTTTAACTCTCTGTGATACCTTAGTTTAACTCCATGTGTTTCATAAATTTAACTCCCATATGAAATGTAATATATGGCCATATATAACCCTTACGGTGGCAAAGTTGGGAATTACCAAACACGCTGAGAAGGTGCTTTTAGTGACTGTCATGTCGGAAACATGACCGGTACAACATTTTCGAGCTGTTTAGTGTTTTGGTGATTCTTTAACTCCCTGTGTTACCTTAGTTTATCTCCCTGTTTAATCTTAGTTTACCTTCCTGGGTTAGTTTAAGTCCCTGTGTTTCATGAGTTTAACTCTGCATCCCAGTTTGGGTTTAAACATTAGAAATTAGCCATGCTTTAAAAACAGTGTTACAGTATATCTTTGCCTAATTAATTATTTGTCATTTAAAGGGTCAATATGTAATACTGACAGCCAGCGTTTAAAATGGGTTCTGCAGTCCAAATTCCAAATACTGGAGAGTCGTCTCCCTCACTCCCCTCCTCCTCTGGCTCGAAATTAACCTGAGTTGCAAGGTATATGACGCTGAATTCAACATCAAGCTGAGGTTTTTTAGGTCAGTTTTTAGTTTTCAACAACACACAGGCCAAAACAGAAACAAAAATTCCATCTCGGAATGGAAATTTCACAGGACAAAATACTGGATTTAGCATTGTTGTCAGAAATGATGGTATTTCAATTTAGCATATTTCAGTTATATCTGATGAAATATCTTGGTCATTTTTGGATTTAATACAGTAAATATATTACATATTGACACTTTAACTTCAGAATTAGCTGATGATAATGCACAAATAAATCAACTGCTAAATTTGTCTGTCAATGTTTGCGTCCAGTTCATGTTTTTTTTATTTCATTTGAATTTCTTCCAACTAACAGCTAATAATAGGCTAGCCCTAGACAGCCTAGATCCGACTCCTTGCTTCTATCATAACAGTTCATTTTTTTTAATGAGAAATAAAATCATTCAGCTGGCATTTTGGTAAAACTAATCTATTCCAAATTGTCCACTAGAAAAATGGACATACCTCGGTTCTAATTACATAACCGTTCAAACGAGACTTCTGCCTGAGGTGAGGAAGGGCATGGTGAAGTGAGCTGCTGCAAGATGAGTGTGTTACACCCCTGGGACAGCCCAGGAACAATGTTCAGTCACAGCTCTGATTGGAAACAGGAAGGGGGGGTGTCAAGGGGGAAAGAGAATGTGGGCAGAATAATGGATAGAGAGAGAGAGTGATTCAGGAAGCACAAAGAGAGAAAAAGGGAGATAAACAGAATGTTTTTCTTGCCTTCTCTGTTATTATTCGGCCCATTCGGGTTGAGTAAGTGTTCATGGAGAAAGATTGAGAGATAGTCAAGTCGGCATGTTTGGTCAAGTTAGCCTTTCTATCAGCTTCATCACATTGCTCTATCAGCCTGAATATCAACAACATGGATTTCCCTGCCTGAATCAATCGATACTGCAGCTACACTAAACTCAATTCAATTTGCATTATTTCTGTTCCTACCCCTTTATGCTCTTTCGGCCTCCTGGTTGATTAAGATTTATGTAGGTTGTCTAAGAGCCACATTAGATTAGCTGGACGGTCAAGTTTGGACTATGTGTTTTTAGGCTTTGCAAATATGGATTGATTCTATTGCAGCTTTCAGGCTTCATACTAACTCATATCAACATAGAATCATGCCCCTTGGCTAGATCGCCTGTAAGCAGCCTTTAGTCCACCAGATGTCCCAATGTCTCAAAGGTGAGCCAGCAAGATGTGATAATATCTGTTAAAAGTAGCCATGTGTTTGTGGTAGACTTCAAGTGTTTTTCTTTGCTGTGTAAATATCTGCCTGTCTGTATGGAATATCACTTTAACCATATTACCTATTGTGTTAGAATGCATTTCTATCCACCATAGATGTAAAGACCAATTCTTTTCTTGTATTTTCAAATAATTTTCAAAAACATTGTCTATATCTACAGATGTCTTAAAACTGAAAGTCAAATTGCTGAGTGATCTATGGTATGACTATACTAAAACAATTTTAAGGTTAAAATTGCAGCTCAGGACATTTAGGGCCATTTTCTACATTCAGTAAGCATCACACTACATCTTATCAGGTTGGGCCTCATAACCTGTCTGTGAAGTTAGGACCCCTCACCTCTGAATTTTTACCTGAGCCAGTCAATTATGTCATCATATGCTACACCCAGTTAGACACAAGAAAACCTAGCCAAACTGTGGTTAAGATATCCAAACAGGGTGAAAACAGACTGGGTGTATCCTAAATAGCCCCCTGTGGGCCCTGGTTTTAAATCGTGCATCATAGGAAATAGGGTGTCATTTGACACACTGGCACTGCTTCTCCGGTCTTTGTCCTCAAGGTTGTTCTTCCACATGATAGGCATCTGTAGTCAGGGCCTTGGCTCAGATGTAAAGTTGAATATTGAATTAGAACAGTCTTATCACAGCCTTTACAGACCATGTCCAGACTGGTTCAAATAATGTGCATTCATTTGGAGACAGCCTTTTCCTTTCCTGTTAGAGAGAGAGAAAAAAGGTAAGGAGAGAGGACAGGGGAAGGAGCCGGCGTCTGGATGGGCTGGTGGAAGAGAGGAGCTTCTTTTCTCTTTGTGATGCGGGAAGTAGGTCCTCAATTCAGACACAGACACTACGTTCTCTCCTCTTTTCTCCTCTCTCCTTATCTACCGGGTCACCCTACCTACAGTAGCTGCCACAGTCTCACCCTCTCCTGTGTGTCTCCCCCTGTCCGAGGGAAACCTTCAGTCTTACCGACTGTCTCATTCTGTCTATAGTTTCCCAACCTCTCCTTCTATCCCGTGTCAGCATGGCGTCTCTTTAGACAGCTTCAACAACCGCCGATGTAGTTTTGTACTTGTCGTCAGCTACACAGCCCCAGCCGCGCGTCGATTGTGCCTGAGTGAATTCATTTATAAATCTTACAATGACGTCAAGCTTACAAGCTTACAATGACGTCAGTCACCTGTGTTTCCGTGCGCTCGTTGTGTTACCGATGACCGTGCGACGTGAAGATGCACTACGGTGTGTGTATGTGTGTGGGGTCAAGCCTGCTGATCTCTCCACAGTAAGATGGAAGCATAACAGATCAATGTACCCTTAGACCCAGATGCTAATGGATCAGATCTGGGCTGAATCCCAGGCACATCCTGTTCCCTGTATAATGGATTGCTGCTGACCAAAGCTCTATGGTCCCTGGTCAAAGTGCACTTTGTGGGGGAAAGGGTGAGATTTAGGATGCACACCTGGCTCTCCCGCAGCTCCATGACATCCTGGCTTATACAGGAAACCCTTCGACAGTGATCCCAGGATCAAAGAGCTATAGATTGCACACACATTTCCAGCTGCTGTTCCAGTAACCTGTGCAGGAAGGAAGAGAGGTGCTGAGTGCTGTTACACCACAATATTAGTGCTCACAGACCCAACAAATGTTAGCGTAATGATGGTGTGTGTGTCATACCACTAGCTGTGTGTGTTTGTGTGCAAGAATGTGATCTGTTTTCTTATTTTGGTCCCCATTTATTTATATATTCTGTGTTGCGTTTTGTTTCTCAAGTGATGTTATGGGTGCTGTAAGTCAAAGTTTGCTGTTATGAAATACAAACACTGGGTGTATTTGCACTTTGAGCTCATCATCTACAGACTAATGGAGCTCTGTGAAAGTAAATGTCATGAGACATTTCCTGCCACTCAAACACTCAGACAGACATACACACACACACACACACACACACAAACTCGCAAAGAAACAAACTCAGTCCTAATATGAGCTCTACAGTATTTCACATCATCGATCTGGTTGCTTAATAGGAGAAAAGCCTAATCTGTCTGCTTCTTCTCTATGTTTGTCTGTTTGTTTATCTCTATCTGTTCAGGAGTTCAGGTGTGTTCTTTTTTTGTGTGATGTATACATATGCAAGATGCACATATAATATACTTGCACTACCGGACAATAAAATAAAGGTCAAAAGTTGAACTCCCAGGTATTTCCATGTTTTCAATAGAAATTCACCAATGTGGCTTATGTCTATCACTGTTGGAAATGACTGATTTATAATGAATTATTCAAATACAACAGCAAAGCCAATTTTTCAGCAGCCATTAATTCAGTGTCCTAAAAATTATACCTTTAGCTCATCCATAATTAATCATGAAATTAATTTCAGATCAATTTAATGGCATCTTGTTGAATGACATAATCAATTTCTATCAAAAAACATCTTGGGTGTTTTATAATATTTGAAAGGTAGTGTACATCAGGTACAAGCATATAGCACCAGTTTGAATACATCACAAAGTGTTTTACACAAATCAAGTATTGAGTTACTTATTTAACAGCATACACTTTTGATACCATCCATCCATCTTATCCATCTTATCTAAGGTTGGGTAGCGGGGGCAGCAGCTCCAGCAGGGGACCCCAAACTTCCTTTTCCCGAGCCACATTAACCAGCTCTGACTGGGGGATCCCAGGGCGTTCCCAGGCCAGGTTGGAGACATAATCCCGCCACCTAGTCCTGGGTCTTCCCCGAGGTTGGACGTGCCTGGAACACCTCCCTAGGGAAGCGCCTAGGGAGCATCTATACCAGATGCCCGAACCACCTCAACTGGCGCCTTTCGACGCTAAGGAGCAGCGGCTCTACTCCGAGCTCCTCACGGATGACTGAGCTTCTCACCCTATCTCTAAGGGAGATGCCAGCCACTCTCCTGAGGAAACCCATTTCGGCTGCTTGTACCCTGGATCTTGTTCTTTCGGTCATGACTTTTGATACCAGTGGTTCTTAAATCCCAGTCTTGGAAACTGACTACTGCTGGTTTTAAAGGGCAACAAGTAAGACCACCTTTCTGGTTCCTGAGCCAGCCTTTGTCCAAACCATCTCCTCTGTCCCACTTAGCATTTCAGTTGTATCTTTTCAATTAGTAAACTAACTGTGATGACATTGTCTTATTTAATCAGGTGTGCCAGTTCAATGTGAAACATCTTAGGGAAGGTGGGGGTGGGGCTTGAATACTAATACATTGCACTGAAGGTGTGGCTGGCCATATAAAATTTGAACTTACAGCACTGTCTACTACTGATGTGGTTATGAGTCTCCAGAATGCCGATGGTGTTAAATGTATAAAACAGCTCCTGTCTTTCTGTTTAAAACACTGGGATTCTGCCTCAGGCATATATCAAAGCAAGGCAAAGCGTTCAGACAGAGAGAAAGAAAGGATGGAAGAACAAGAGGTAGATGGAAAGATGGCCTTCGTCAAAGTAGTGCACTAGATCGGGGGAAATGTGGCATTTTGGCCGAATCCCTTTTGTAAGAGGATTAACTCTGTTGTACAACGGCTCTACAAGAGACCCTTTAGCGGTGACATTTAGCAGAAGAGCAGTGCCCTTTGAGAAAACTCAATTTAACAGGAACACACAAAGGTCAACGCATCATGGTGGGCACACTTCATGAATCATAACAGAACTTAGCGATTGGTTCAGCATTCACACAAGCTAGGTTTCCGTCCAATTGGCGACAGATTTTTCACTTGAGAATTGTAAAATCTGCATAACCAAAACAAGCAATTGTTTCTACCAGACCTTTTGCACATAAAAGCAATGCTCTGAAAAGTTTCCAGGTGCCAAATTGAAAGCTATAATTGAAAACATTTCCTTTATCACATTTTCAAATCCATGTATAAGAACTGTTGACTAATATTGAGTGGGTCCCCTGAATGGAACCAGTGGTCAAATTCAGATCTTGGATCAACAAGGAGGTTCCACAGAGGGAGGTTTAATTAACCAGTATAATTGTGGGGGTTAGTAATTTGTGATATTTGGCTTCCTTTCTAAAGCTGCATCATAATGGAAGTATAGTGTCCCATGCATGGGAAGTACAAAATACAAAGAATAGTGTGGCTTTTGTGATGCAAGTCAATGTCCTTTTCACGCTGCCTGGTGATAATTTCAACACAGCATAACAGAACATCTCCGTTACTTCTACATAGCCAAGACATATCTCCAAGGTGACACTTTGCCTGTAGATAAAAAATGTAATTTACTACAGCTACACTTTTTTCTTTCATAGTTGAATGGAGGTAGGTAGAACAGGGTTCCAAAAGGATCTACATGAATGACTATACTAACACTTCAAA
>JACXGM010016962.1:0-20086 GCA_016801145.1 Umbra pygmaea
CCACAGAACTAAATACCCAACTAACGAGGGGAGGATGTGCAGGTGTGGAGCAAACAACAGAACTGATAGGCTGACAAAAACATGTGACGGGATCATGTGACACAAAGAGCGGGAAACAAAACCAAAACAAAACATATAGGGGAGAAACCACCCTGTAGTGACACAGAACAAGGACAGAGTCTACAGACATTGTGACACATACGTATTCACCCCTCTTGGACGATTACACATTTTTTAGTGTGATGACCTAGAATAAAACCTGGACCATTTTTTATACTAAACACTATTATTATTTATATTTTTTATATTTTATTTTAATTTTTATTTTATTTCAACATTAAGGTACCCATGAATTTGAACAAAATACATAATGCAGGATACTCAGAGTATACGTTATGAATTATATATAAATTCTGTGCAAATGAGGACAATAATAGAGAGGTAGATTGGTCAGAATGCAACTGGCATTGCAAAAACAATAACAACACTGGAACAAAATAAGGCAACATATTGAGCATAGCTGTTCAATTTATACTGTGCAAAATCTTACAAAAACAGCTGTGCAGGTGAATATGTGCAAGATGCCCCATGTGTGTGATGAAGGCAATAAGGCATAAATGAGCAGAGACAAGGTGCAAGAAAGGAGGGTGAGACATAATGTACAATGGTCTGACAGTAGCTCTGATGGTAATTCTTTAAAGGTAGTGAGGGTGACGGTGAACTCAAGTTTCAAAGATTTCTTAAGTTTGCTCCAGTCGTTAGCAGCGGAGAACTGGAAGGAGTGGTGGCCAAAGGAGGTACGGCTTTTGTGGCTTTTTTTAGCTTAGGTACGATGGGGTTTTGCCTAGTTAGGACTTGTAGATGAGATGATAACAGTGGGTTAGTTGCAGAGTGTGTATCGACGGCCACTGTAGCTCGCAGAGTTTGCTGTGGTGGGTGTTAAATGGGGAGTTGGTTACAAAACAGATTGCGCTGTGGCACTGATACATCTCATCTCCTAAGGCGAGAGTTTGAAGCAGTTCTGTCAATGACTTTGTATTGTAGGTACAAAGTATGTTTTATTGTGATAAAACAGTTAAATTAAATTTAAAAAAGATAAAAGGTTCTTCCAGAGATTCTCAATCAAATTGAGGTCTTGGCTTTCACTGGGCCATTCTAAGACATTCAGGACATTGGTTTTAAACCATTCCAGTGTAGATTTGGCTGAAACCTATAACCTACTTTCTATAGAATTGCCTAGTATTTGGCTCCATCCATCTTACAATCAAGCCTGACTAGTTTACCAGTCCCTGCAGATGAAAAGCATTTCCGCAACATGATGCTGCCACCACCACGCTTCACCGTCGGGATGGTGTTCTCAGGGTGATGAGCGGTGTTTGCTTTACACAACACATTGCATTTTGCACTAAGGCCAATAATAAAAATGTTGGTCTCATCAGACCAAATAATCTTCTTCCGCATGTCTGCTCTGTCACCCACATGCCTTTTTACAAACTAAAAATGGGATTTGAAATTGGGTTTTTGTCAGTAATCTCTTTCTCCTCACCCCACATCCATGAAGCCCAGCTTTGTAAAGTGTCCGGGTTACATTGTCCCATAGACTGTTTCTTCCATCTCAGCTGTGGATCCCTCTAGCTTCTTCATAGTTACCATCTTGGTTGCTTCTCTGACTAATAACCTCCTTACTAAGTCACTAAGTGAATGGCCTTCTGTAGGCGGAGTTGCGTTTGTGCCATATTATTTAATTTTTTATAATGGATTAAAAGATGCTTCGGGAGATGTTCAAAGTTTGGAATTTTTTTTACACAACCCTGATCAGTGCCTCTCAATAAACCAATTATAAGCCTCAGTTTCTTCGCAGTATTGTGGATTGTGCAATATTTTTTAGTTCCCATGTAATAGTTTTGAGGAAATATGCAATAAAATAATGTAGCAATGATATGAGAAATATAATCCCACACATTGCATTGAGGTTTCCTGTATAATTAATACAGAATCTCTGTTTAATGATCAACATTCAGTCCAGATAATCATTTACTAAATATTTTTAAATATCTAGAAGAGTTTTATTATGTTTCTATAAATGTTATTCATATTGTTTGGTATTCCCTAAGAGCTATTGACTCTGTGGAAATTGTGCAGCAAAGACCAAATATTCTGGATTTGTGACAAAGACTTATACAACGGTCGACACTGTTAATTAACTCAGGATACAGGATGTCTCTGGAATGCAATGTATGTAAATCTAGAGCCAGTGTGACCAAATGGAGATCAATATCCAAATATTTGTCAAGTGAAGAATTTTGGGCCTTGGAGAGGGTTTAAACATATAGAATTCTGAGACAAGTTGGCGCCTAATTAACCAGTACTAATTATGTTGAATCCAAGGCTTTTAGTCATTGATGGAATTTTGAACTAATGCTATCAAATTGGACCAATGTTGAATCTGTGTTAAGTTTTCTGTTGGGACATCATTCTCTGTATAAAAATGAAAGTTATCTGATTTTTGGCAGTTCTCTCTGCAGAAACAATTAGGCTTTAACTGTTGATTTAAACGTTATAGTCTATGCTCCATTTTCAACACATACTCCGGACTCTGAGTATTTATTTGATGAGCACCTAATTTGATTCACAACCGGATCTTGAAAGATGTTCATCTTACCAAATCCCAATGTACTGAATTTGTAGGAGGGAACACATTCTTACAGCACCATCAAAGGTACTAATATTGAGAACATCTGAATGTTGATTTTGGAAATGTTTTTCTATGAGGAAATATTGTAGCAGTAAGAAATCAGACTGGAGGTAAGCAAATATCTGACCAAGGAATGTGACAGCAGCATACATGAAATAAACGGTGAAAGTTTCTCACAGTTAATTTAATGTTCTGGGTTCAAACACTAATATAATTTTGAAACCACAAGCAGGTGCCATTAGCCAATCCCAGTGTGGTCAATTTCTTCTAAAAAATAAAATGATTAATTGTATCAAAAGCATTTTGAAAACAGCTGTTCTAGTTTTTCACAAAACTTAATTAATGTTTATATTTGACCAATCTCCTGTGGGCGGAGTCTGAATTATTTAGACTCTGTCAGCAATGATGGCTCAGATATGTAAAATAATGATTTAATAATGATTTAATAATGATTTAATAATGATTTAATAATGATTTAATAATGATTTAATAATGATTTAATAATGATTTGCGTTGCTGCTGGTTCTTTCTGTTATCATCACTGATTATTTGGTCCAATCAAAGACACCGCAAAGGCGATGCTTAAACATCGAGATGAAACACAACCAATGAGAGATATGGGAAAGACTTTATCTTAGATTTTGTCATTTCATTCTGACCAAATTACACAAGCTTTACTTCTGTTTTAGAGATTAATATATTACAGCCGTGGGAGAAAGTATTGGTATACTTCCACTTTTTTTTCCACAATTTTCTCTAGAAATTGACAAAACTATTTGTTGTCCACAAATCTTTATTTCACATTCAATAGAACAGAACGTTATTTTGATTTATCATGTATCATATTACATTAAATAGTAAAAATTAATAAAAAGTGGCAAAAATATTGGGACCCTTAACCTAATATTTTGTTGCACAGCTTTTGGAGAAACTAACTGCAATCAATCTCTGTCTGTAGCTCTTTATCAGAATGATCCACTTGTTCACTGGTAGTTTTGCCCACTCTTCTTGAGCAAACTGCTTCAGTTCTTGTAGATTTGATGGGTGCATTTTCCCAACTGCGAGGTATAGCTCTTTCACAGATGTTCAATTGATTTTAGATCGGGAATCATACTGTAGAAGAAAAAAATTATTTTTCTCATTCAATCTTGCATTTTGATGTATGTTTCCTGCTGGTGGACTGAGATGCATACTGATATGGCTGTACGTTTTGCTCCAAAATGCCTTGATAGCCTTCATCATGCCCTGCACAGATTCAAGGCATCCCGTGCCAGATATAGCAAAGCAACCCCAAAACATCACTCTGCCTCCTCCGTGTTTCACAGTTGGAAAAGTGTACTTTTTTTTTTAAATCTTCATTTTTTTGTGTTTCTCTCTTATAAGTGGATTCTTCCTGGGTCTTCTACCAATTTCATTCAGACAGCAACACATTGTGCATCTTAACTGTTTTAACAAACATTGGCTTGGATTTGTTTTCCTTGGTTCTTTTTCCACCATTCAAACTACCGTTCTCGTCATTCTTTGTTCAACTTTCCTCTTGCAGCCACGTCCAGGGATGTTAGTCACATTCCCATGTGCTTTAAACTTCTTAATAATTTTGGCAACAGTGCTCACGGGAACATGAAGCTCTTCAGAAATGGTCTTGTAGCCTTTACATTGACCATGCTTGGCTACTACCTGCTTTTTAAAGTCCTCAGATAACTGGTTTTCCTTTCCACATTCAGTGACACACTACAGCAGATTGTGTACTTTTTGCCATTTCAATTGGCTGAATGAGTGATTTTTCAATTGAAGACACCAGTGATACTGATTAAAAGAAAAGTGTCTGCTTGAGGTATCAGTACAATACAAATATTTCATATAACTTCTAAAGAGTATCAATAATATTGTCCAGGCCTTTGTAGAATGACTCCATAGAATGTGCAAGAATTCAGTTCTTTTTATTCCACTGAAAATCAATGACATGAATGGATGACAAAATATAGTTTACTTTCAACACTTTCAGGGCAAACGTTGCATTAGTTCTGTTAAATGCAAGGCTACAGTACCAATACGATTTTGGGCACACACCAGAAACACGCAGGTTTGACACATGCCCTGACATTATCAATGGATACGTTATTAGATAGGATGATTGGGGTGTGTGTTTGTGGACACAGTGTGAGTGTGTGTTGGATGTCATGGTGTGCTTTTCCCTCTTTGACCCCCAGATGCTGGGACATCATTAACGACCACCCCTGGTGGATTATCAGGGGGCCAATATTAGTGACCATACTGGTAAGTCACCCGCAAACATTTATTTTTCTGACCCTGAACCACAAATCCTGATTCTGCGGGCCCATATTTATTCATGGTTTGTATCCTGATTGCGGCATTCCAAAGATGCCCCTGGTCTTTTGTCTAGGGCGGGCAACTATAAATTCAATCAGGGTTGTAAAGTTGTCAAATGTGTAACCCACACTTGTATAAACTTAAAGATACCGTGTTGAATGAGCAGTGGGATAAAAATCCGACTGCATTGCAACACATGCTTGGAGGAAGCATGTGATTGATCTACCATCCTACGCCTGCTGAGTCATTGCCTATGAGACAAGGATTAAGGGCAGAATGGACATGAACATTTGAGAGGGGAGAAAAACATGTAAAAAAAAATGTAAAGTATTATTACACTGCTCAAATGAATTAAGGGAACACTCAAATCACACATTGGGTCTTGATGACCAAAACATATTACAGACAAATCTTGACTGTACATAATGTAATCCATTGAGAACAAAATGACGTAACAACCGTCAATGGAAACCAAAATCACCAACCGATTGAGGGCTGGATTCAAACTCACAGAAGTTAAAGTTAACAATTGAAATCGCAGAATGTTCCAACTTTAAATTTCATCACGGCAACTCCTAATGTGACTCAGTAGTGGGTATGGCCCCGTAAGTGCATGTACGACTCCAAACAATGTCTGGGCATGCTCCTGATGAGATGGCAGATGGTGTCCTGGTGGATCTCCTCCCAGACATGGATCAAGGCATTAGTGAACTCCTGGACAGTCTGTGGCGCTACTATTCGGCGTCAGAGGGGTTCTCAATTGGAATCAGGTTTGGGGAATGTGAGGGCCAGTCAATGGCATCAATGCTTTCATCATCCAGGAAATGCCTACACACCAGCTGCGGTCGGTGGATCTTAATTAAGGAGGACAGGCTCGTATTACGCTCGGGACTGGAGTGAATGGAATGGTGCGCAACGCACAAAACCCAGTGTGCAAAACAAAAAAATCGTAATACGAGCCCGTCCTCCCCAATTAAGATCCACCGACCGTGGCTGCTACACACTCTGTGTGACCCTCCAAGGATTACCCAGACCACCGCTGACCCTCTGCCAAACCGTTCATGCTGGATGATGTTGCAGGCAGCATAGCATTCACCATGGCGTCTCCAGACTCTTCAATGCTCAGAGTGAACCTGTTCTCATCAGTGAAAAGACCTGGGCGCCAATGGCGGACCTGCAAATTCTGATCTTCTCTGGCGAATGCCAATCGAGCTGCACAGTGCTGGGCTTTGAACACACATCCCACTACAGGACATTGGGCGTTCATGCCACCCTCATGGAGCCTGATACTGACAGTTTTGTCAGAAACATGCACACAAATAGCCAGCTGGAGATCATTTCATAGGGCTCTGGGTGCTGGTACGCTCAAGGCACCGCAGATTACAGACTCCGTTACCTGGAATATTCCTCGCAAACGTGCGATAATTCAGCAATAAACTGGAAAACTTCACTTGCTGTTGTGGAACAACAGACCTTTCCCTATCTTCTGCTCTGTGTTTCACGGAAACGTGGCTGTGTGGAGCTATACCGGATTCTGAGATTCAATTTTCTGATTTTACATTCTTTCTTGCCGACCAAGACAAAGATCACTCGGGAAAAACGAAAGGAGGAAGAATATGTTTCTACCTTAACAAGGGCTGGGGAAATGACATATCAGTTATCCTACAGAACGGTTCTCCTGACCTGGAACAATTTTTTTATTAACTACAAGTCCTTCTACAGCCTGTGGGAATTCACATCATTTACTCTGGTTGTTGTTCAAATTCCACCAAGTGCCAACATGCATGAAGCAGATACAGTATCTCAGAAAAGTGAGTACACCCCTCTTACAAATGGCTAACTGGGCCCAATTTGAGCCCAAACCCTGTTGTGTGGCGGTCAAAGATGTGGAGTAGCAAAGCAATAGAAGCTCTATGTGTGTGTCTGGACTGCACTGATTGGGACAGGGCTAAGTTCAGACATATGCGTTTGGTAAAAGAGGAAGCGTTCAGGGGTGGAGTAAGAGATGGGTACAGAATGACCAAATACAGCTTTGGAAAGGCAGTAAAGGAAGCCAAGTACATGTATGCATAGAAATTACAACAATAGTTCTCAAGCAATGACCCTGCTGCTGTTTGGAGAAGCTTACAACAGATCACCAACTACAAGCCAAAAAAACACTCCATCAATGTGACTTGCAAATGACCTGAATGAGTTCTACTGCAGATTTGAAAGACAAAGGGACAGTCCTGACAACATCCATCCTGCCTTTGTGTCCAGCCATCTACAGCAGCCTACTGGCCCATTCCTCCAACCCCCCATCGTAGAGGACACAACACAATCACCCATCTCAATCGCCCCCACCCCTGCCACTACAACGACCCTCTCTGTCTTGGAATGATATGTAAATAGATTATTCAAGAGACAGAACCCCTGCAAGGCAGTAAGGCCTGATTCTGTCTCTCTGTCCACTCTAAAGCACTATGAAGACCAGCTTCCTGCAGGGTTCATTGACATTTTTTACACCTCACTGGGGACTTAATGGACTTAATGACTACAGACCAGTCGCACTGACCTCTGTTGTTATTAAGTCATTGGAGCGCATTGTTTTGTCCCACCTCAAAATACTCACTGACACGCACCTTGATTCGCTACAGTTTGCCAACAGGTGGACAACGTATTCAACATGGCTCTTCATTTATCCTCCAGCACATAGACACCCCTGGAACCTATGGCAGAATCCTGTTTGTGGACCTCAGCTCCTCATTTAGTAACACCATAATCCCGGCCCTGCTCCAGGACAAGCGATCCCAACTGGGAGTGCCTGAATCAACATGTAGGTGGATCACAGACTTCCTGTCCAACAGGATGCATCAAACACTTATCTGATCAGCACCGGGGGTGGTGCTAGCGGTAGTATAGTCCCGGCGTTATAGGCGGGCTTTAGTGCAAATAAATATTTGTTAAAATCATACAGTGTGATATTCTGGATTTTTGTTTTAGATTTGGTCTCTCACAGTTGAAGTGTACCTACGATGACAATTACAGACCTCTACATGCTTTGTAAGTAGGAAAACCTGCAAAATCGGCAGTGTATCAAATATTTTTTTCCCCCACTGTACTTCCTGCGGTAGCTGAAGAAGTTCAACCTGCCATAGACTATGATGGTGCACCATCCTGAACTCCTCCATTTCCGTCTGATACCCTGCAGCCACCACCAAAGACAAGGGCAGGCTGCAGCGCATCATTCACTCTACAGAAAGCGTCATTGGCTTCAGTCTACCTCTGTTACAAGATTTACAAGATTTACACGCCTCTAAATCTTGGAGGAGAGCAGCAAAGATTGTGGCCGATCCCTCTCACCAACATTCTGCTCATATCCTGCACCCTAAAATAGATTTGTGTACAAAAAAGACATGCACCAATAGACCAGAAAAGATTCCTTAATTGGTAAAACTTACTTGGCAAACAAATCTCTTTCTGATTCTGATATTTATGATGGCACTTATGGATGTACCTTCCTGGACGAGGTGGACTAACTGTGCAACCTGAATTGGCTGCAGATACTGCCTCATGGTACCAGTAGTGACAAAGAAACTTGCGAAATGCAAGTCAGGAAGGATAAGGAGAGAGCAATTTGTGGCCACCAACTGTGAAATCATTCCTTTTTTGGGGGTTGTCTTGCTGTTGCCTTTCCAGTGCACCTGTTGTGACTCGCTGATGCTTCCTAACTGGACAGATTGATATCCCTGAAGTTTAATTGACTTTTAATTATACTGTGATGATTGCGTGTTCCCTTTTTTGCAGGTAATATATACATACTTAGTCCTAGCTCTAGCCCTTAACATTACACATACTCTAACCTAGCACCTAATCAGTAATGACTAAACGTAAAAGTAACCCTAATTCTACAAATACCTAATTCTATTGGAGATGTACCAGGAAACATTGTGGGGACCATTTCTTTTGCTATTTTGTGGCAGTGTCACACGTTCACATCAATGTGGATAATATAAACACCTAGCTAATAATTTATTTGTTATATACAACTCCTACAACCTTCATATTAATTGTCTTATTTCTTCCTCAGGTAAACTTCATTCTCTTCATCTGCATAATTCGGATCCTACGGCAGAAAATTAATTGCAGAAATATCGGGAGAAAAGAAATCCATCAGTACTCGTAGGTTTTTGTCATAGAAATAAAATGGATAGAAAGGCCATTGAACTGCTTTGCGTGGTCATTCAATTAGACACGTAAATCGGTTAAATGCAGAAGTAGGCCGCTAGATCTTTGCAATGGAATGGTACACATAAAAATGGCTGCCGCTCTGACCATTCATCTACATTGATTTGAATTGGAATGGCCTTTCTATACATTCCATTTCTATGGTTTTTGTTAATCAATTGTTAGTATATAAGCTGTATCATGGGGCACTTAATATACTAGGGTACCTATGTCAGGTTGTGTAACATGTTATCTTTGCGTTGTAACGTTGTTCTTCAGCAAAGACTCCCAGCAAAGACATCCAGCTCTGAGATATTGCTATGAAATACCCTTCACCTACAGAAGATGGTTAGCTTAACCTTTGTCCTGATTCTTGGTAGATTATAGAAGTATGGAATGTCCTCTATGCAGGTCCATAATTATTAGGAATGCTTAAGAATATTGAAATGTTGCTCTTTCTGTGTATATCACCATGTTGTATTTCAAAACGATGATCACAGAGAAACAAGTGTTGTACTGCCCAACATAAACCCATGCTATCGTTGTTAATCTCATTTACAGGAGGTTGGCTAAATCAACTCTACTGTTGATTCCTCTGTTTGGAATCAATTACATCATCTTTGCATTCATCCCTCAAGACGTCAACACTGAAATCAGATTGGTGTTTGACCTGATTCTAGGCTCCTTTCAGGTAATACAGGACACTGTGTGAAGTCAACACATGCTCTGTAGTTGCTCTGTGGTTGCTCTGTAGTTGCTCTGTAGTTGCTCTGTAGTGGCTACAGAGGCCATTAGAATTAGACGACATTTACTAACATTAAATCAATTCTAAAGCTTCTGTGTAATGGAGGTTAGTAATCACAGTCAGTCTGGTTTGTTCACTTCTCAGGATAAATAATGTATTACAGTATGTCTGCGTTCTCTACATTCTTCAAGTGTCAGAAATAATATAAGGTCAGACAATATGCGATGTTTTGAGATATTAAATCATCTTTGGCCTTATCCAACTCCCCTTAGATTTACACGCTATCATGAGTTGAGATGGAGCCAAAAAGGCCATTTGAGGTAAAGGATAGGAGATGAGGAATAGCACAGAAAAACTGCTGCTGTAGCTTTCCCTGCAAATGAGAGAACTTTTGAGAACCACTGCAACCCAACATAGAAAATATGAATTATTAACTGAACAACAATATAGATTTGTGAAATAAATGGTAGTGACTATGATGAATATGAAGTACAATTTAATATATATAGGAACCCAAGCTAAAGTATGTAAACACTCAGCCTTCAAAGCCCAGGGGTGCGCTCCCACAAGTCATCCTGACAAAACCCGATCTAATATAAATACTAGAGTAATTTTTGAATGCAGTGATCGTGTTATTATGATTGCAGTCATCCTTTATGTCTGTTTTAAACTCACATTTTCCCCTGGGAAAAATATCTCATGTCTCCTCAGCACAAAACTGGCCCAGAAATGATGAAGCCCCCTCATGCTAACTGTGGTCATGTTTTTAGCATCGTAGGGACCGCTGCAGCTGTACTGCTCACTCTGGGGGAACAATCTAGAAACACAACACTAATTATCCACAATGCTGATTATCTATTTTTGTCACTATAGTTCTCTCTCTCTCTCTCTCTCTCTCTCTCTCTCTCTCTCTCTCTCTCTCTCTCTCTCCCTGTGTCTCTCTCTCTCCCCCTGTGTCTCTCTCTCTCTCCCTGTCTCACTCTCTCTCTCCCTGTCTCTCTCTCTCCCTGTCTCTCACACCATCTGTCTGTCTGTCTGTCTGTCTGTCTTGGTCATGCTTTTTCTCCATCTCTTGCAGGGGTTCGGGGTTGCCGTCCTGTACTGTTTCCTGAATGGAGAGGTAAAAACAACACTCCATAGGCACACAACTATTATTCAGATGACCTGACAACAACAGGCTTTATTTATTTATAATATAGTAATTTTGCCATTTTGTCCTCACAGTGAGTGTCATTGACTCTGTAACAGTTTGTGTCCAGTCCCCTCTCACTCCTTTCTTGTTAGTATTCATGTTTCTCTTCTCTTTTGCTCCGCTACCTCTTCCCTCATTCCAGGTCCAGGGAGAGGTGAAGAGGAAGTGGGGACGGTGGCACATGCAAAGGTTTATGGGTAAAGAAGACAACAAGTACCAGCAGCCCCAGTCTGTTGGAAGCAATGGCAACAACTTCAGCACCCAGATCTCCATACTGGCCAAGTGCAGCCCGAGCACCCACCGAGCGTCTGACAGCCATGAACACTTCTCCGCCATCTGAGGGGGGCAGGGCGACTGACGTCAACAGGGCGGCTGGGTTCAGTCAGCCAAGCAGAGACCAGTCAGCCACGTGAAATAGCAGCAACAGGCTAAATCCGGGCTACTCAAATACTATCTGAGGTGGTCCGGTAACGCAAAGGTTATGTAGGTGGCATGGATGGGTGTTGTAATTGATGAGCGTAGCTACAAACCTTCACCTTGTAAACCTTGTGATTCAAAACAGTTCACACCCAACTTGTTGAGTTGATTTATTATATGTGAAGAGAAAATGTAGCCATTTTAGAGTCAATTTCCTGCATTTCTACACATCTTCCATTCCTTCAGCAGTTTGAAATAACACAAGGAGTCAAAGCCCCAGAAATCCCACCTGAAAATATACATAATTTGAGACCTGTTTTCCATAATGATCATCTACTGTTCTGTGTTCTGGATCTTACCTGTAGTCCGCTTGTTAAGTATGGTTGTGTTAGATCATCCATTACCACTCAAACTTCCTACAGTAGCTATTGGTTCAAAACATACCTGTTTTTTTCACGATTGGATGTGCCTGCCAGTATTCATTGAGGTAATGTGTGTTTGTGGGCAATGGGATGATAAGAGCTTCATAACATTACATTGTTCACCCATGGTAGCTCAATGGATTTTAAACATCTCCTCAGGAAACCTCAGCCAGGTCCATGTATTTGAAGTAACCTGTCTACTAATTATCAAACCTGTGATTACTGAAGCCGGTGAGCTAGTTCTGCAGCTACAAACAAACTGTGGATAATCTGATGTTCCCCAAGGAGAGATGAAATCCCCTGCGCTAGCTACTGAAGCCGTGTCCCAGATTTACAAAAGTCTACAACTAGATATTTAAGTCAGAAAAAAATGTATTCCGTTTTTGGGAGGAGGCATTTTAATGATTTCACATTTTTGAAAGTGGGAGTGTTGAAATATCATTAGGCCAGCCTTTAACTTATAATGCAGTGGTAATATGTGTACCTAAGGCAGTGACTTCGACACCACTAAAGGCCACATTACGTTCAATATTACATGGCATGTTAAAATGTTTTGTGTGACATTCAAGCCTTAGCTCGTTTTTTATTTCCATGAGCAAATATTGTGATCAGTTGGGGAACAACAACACATAGTGAACAAGACTTAAATGGAAGGCAGGTTCTATTTTATTTATAGAAAATAAACAAAAAACTGTTCATTGCTATATTCACAAAAATAGTTGACCATAAAATGGCAGTGTAATGATGACTAACAGGAAGAAAAAGTAAATACGGCCATGGTAAAGCGTCAACATATGCACATCAAAACCAAAATGCTGAAATGGAACAATTGTGACTACAATTATATAATAATAATAATACAAGAATGGCAACAATAGCAGGTCCTAAATAAATCAATGTACAGTAAGTGGGTATAAATCACTTGTGATATGCAGTTATTGGTCCATCTCCATTCGGAGTGTGTATTGTTTTCATTTTACTTCCCTGTGTAGACTGGCTTTATGGGCAGAAAGAAGAGACAAATTAATGACAAGTTTAAACAATCATGCTCTGCACTTACTTACCAGCCAGGGGAGGCCTAGCGGTAACCCAACTGCTCACAATATCAACAGATGTTTAACATAATTTAGAAGGTACCTTTTGGTGTATCTAGAACTAGCCAATACTGTGTTGTACTGTAGTTTATTGTATCAACACTGATAAGTGAATTCCGATATACTATTTTTTTATGAACATAAAATAAAACTTGTATAGATAGGTCAAGCTGTCATGAAAGATACATTGAAAGGCAGAGTGATAGTCAACATTTAATAGTTTCAAAATAAAAGCTGCTGTTTGCGTTTAAATTATATCCCAAACCAAATATGTTTCTGGACTTGTTAATTTTCTACTATCCTTGCATGCACTTAAACCGAAACATCAGATTATCCCCATCTGTTGTAATAGCCTAAAAACACAAGCAGGTGTCATTTCCCAAACCTAAACAGGTTAACCTGTCAGTAAAATGGAATGAACAACTGTATCAAATGCCTCAGATCTATTAATACTCATTTCTGTTTTCCATTGTAAGCATTAACAAGGTAATTTACAACCAGTGAGACCCCTGTATTTTGCCTGGAAGGTTTTAAAGATGTGTATACATCCACACCCTTCGGTTTTTGCTTACTAACATCTTTAAGTTAGTAATGAACCCTAGTATTTCATTTGATTTATTATAGGGTAAATCTGAAAACATTGGGCATTTAAACCTAATGTTAGTGTGTCTATCCTCAGCTGGTTGATGGATGCATAGTGTTTGGAGAACATTGTGGGATCATGAATATGAAAAGAGAATGGAGAGAAGTAAAGTACTCACAGTACTATGTTTAACAAAAAGGCCGGTACGCTGGTATCTAGGAAGCAATCTTAAGCTGCTTAAACCACTACCAGACGGTGTGGCTGGCCAGGCAAATTCAAGTTAGTCAACCTTTAAAGTTAAATGTTGTCCTTATCTATCCATTATCCACCAGATGTTTAGCTATTGATGAAGACAGCGTAATGTGGGGGAATACAGAGTGTTGAAATATAGCGAGATAGCATTAAAGACACAAAGTTTATTTGTTTTGGAATGTATGCGTAACATTGAAGCACAGATGCCTTTAATTTCGGCTCTGAGTGCATACTTTTTTGTACAGTTAGTCTTTCAGTCATTTGTTAAGTAGTAGTCTTACATCACTCTAACCCTCCATTTATTAAGAAAACAGAAATGAATTGCAGTTCTTAAGTTCTTGTTTTTTATCTTAACTTGAGTAAATAATTAGAAGATGAGTTAGGTTATCAATGTTCGCGACGGGTCATGAAATGGTCAAAGCTGCCCTACGTTAGTTACAAAACTTGATTTTAATGGTACCAATGTTTTCCTCAGTTGTGGTTTGATTACCTTTCATAGAGTGATGTTTACCTTGTTCAATTTTTTGTGTATATGTGCACTGCCATGTTATACAGTTGTTCTAGCTGTGGTAGAACTAAAGTACAATTTGATTGTTTCATTTTACTGGGGTTGCTTACAGTTCTCAGGTGTTGATTATATTTGAATGTTTACAGAGTATAATTTAGATTATTTTCATGTAATTGTTTTTAACTTAGTATGTGTTTTTTTATTTTGGTTGTTTTATTATTCACAGGCTTACTGATGTTTTCGGTAATTTTATGGAATAGATTAAATAGTTATTTTTGTATTTTTTGGAAAGCATTTGAACATTCCTACAACCACCATACAGAGAAGAGTTTGATTTTGTTTATTGTAATATAATCAAGGTTTTTGTAAATATTGTGTAATTCTGCATTTAGATTCAGATTAATTTATGTTTTAGTACAGAGACAATGAAACCCTGTTTTTGTTTATCCTGTTTGAATTATCTAGTCTAAACATTTACTACTAAAATGTTGACAAAATGTACGGTATACCATGTCTGAATATATGCATCGGTATACAGATTTTGTAGTCTATATAATATCTGTTCATTTCTCAAGTACTATTTTTGTGTACTTTCAACATTAGTTTGTATTTCACCTTTTTACCGGTATTTAATGAACAAAAGTAGCTTGGAATCAAAACTGAAATTTTTAAACAATATTAAAACATTGTGTAGATTATGGAAAAAATACATACACTAGTCAGTTTGTTTTCAATTATGTCTGTGTGTTCATACTATGATGTTCAGCCTATGATATAGGTCAGTCAGTAAAGCCACACAATTCATTTGCTTGTCTGCTGGTAAAGCAGGAGAAAAACACACCACTGACAAGCGTTTGACCCTGAGGTAATAAGCTATCCAGTAACATGAGTCCCAATGGGCACTCTATTACCCACCACTTTGGAGGCAAGATCCCTACAGGCCATTTCATGAATATACTGCCTAAAGCATATAGTTTCAAACACCCAGTTAATGCCCTGACTGTTCAGGATATTATTTTATTGGAACATAGCCACAAACACCCAGGTTAAGTGCCGTAAATGTCCTGGAAATTATTTTATTGGAACATTGCCTCAAACACAGAGGTTAAGTTCCCTGAGGCCAATATTTTATTAGAACATCTCAAACAACCAACAAGGCACCACAACCTATGGTGCTTCCAAGACAAATGTTATTGGTTACTTAGCTGAAACAATCATATTATCCATGCGTTACATTTCAGTAATACTGTGGGGTATGTTTAACTCTCTTCAAAACATTAATGTTTTCCTAATCGAGTAGAGATCCATCAGGCAGGTACTGCACCGAGGGTTGGCCGAGGCAGCTTTACAGCCCTCCATTCCTCATCATATTCCCTGTGCTGTTCTATGCTCAGCATGCAGGGATCTTCAGATTAAATATGTGGTTATGTTAGTGTCCTAATACAAGTCCTATTGAATACACTGTATTGCATTAGAGGGCACTGGAAAGGAAATAGGGAGGTATTTGGAATAAACTTTCGGTACGATTCCAAAAAGAACATGAATGATATAATTTCTAAAAATAGCTCACAGATTATCAGAATAAAACAGATTTTCCACATCAGCTTGTCCCGTACGTTGCATTGAGGAACATCATTGGACTGATCGTGGAGAACATAATTTTTGTCCAGCACACCTGAAGACAGCACAAGCTTTTATCTTGCAAAACAACCAATGGTTTAGCAGAAAGGATAAGAGTGACAACCAATTATAGCCTATAGAAACATCCAGAACAGGGCATCCCTCTCCCTATTCGAAACCGCTGCACACCTGTAAGTATTGTCTCCTGACACTGCAGCTACTGGCTGGTTTGGGAGTTTAGTAATCAAAAACGATATATAATGTCTAGGCCAATCTTTTTTTAATCACAGTACAGTAGGAAGCTCAGGTTAGGGACAGAGAGGAAGGGCACAAAGAGCAGTCGAGCTGGAGTGTCACATTTCCCCACCAACTCTGTTTTATGTTTCTGTTATCACCTGTACATTTATATTGAACCTCATCTTCATTCAATAGATTGTCATGTCTCTGTGTCTACAATCAACAGCTGGTAATCATTATCCTCATTAGTACCCTTTATATCCCCCTCTGGTTTGTTTTCTCACTGTCGTTCTTTACAGTATGTTACGTGTGTGTTTACGTGTGTGTATGTGCGGTTGAGATTGTTAATTTCTGTAAAGCCATTTGACTCTATGTAGTCTTTTTATTGTCAAAGTGTTTCAAGTTTATTTGATCTTCATTATTGAACCTTCGCTCTTGCCAATCTCTAACCCTGCAATCACCCTATGACACAGGTCTTGAATAAAGTGTGGTCCAGAGTCGGGAGCCAAATTTTTAGATGAAGTTAACACCACCAGTGAGGGTGAAGTAAACATTATTGCTGCTCTAATTGAATTCTGTTAATTAGACTAATCCATGTTTAGATCTGGCTGCTCATCGTAACTGTATACGTATTATAAAGTAGCACTGATACATTGTAATCTGAAAGTTCAACTAAACAATATGCACTACTGGACACTATCCTGTCTTTGTAATGTTAACAAATGCTCAAGTATTGTTAACCTCTAAATAATAATGCACTTTAAATTTGAACTGTCCTTACTGCCGAAACAAATATTCTCACTAGTTTCCAGTCATAGCTAGAGGGCAAATTGATGGGTAAACAAGGGCAAGGTGATGATAATATAATAAAATGATGAAATGGTTGGGTTTTCTTAACAGACTTTAATGGCACAATGTTCTCTTGTGTCCAACGCAACGTGTTCCACAGATACAACCAATACCCCAAGGTGAAGATTAACCTACTTTTGTCATGGATTCGTGTTCCGTTCGTGTCAGTAATGGGGAGACTTAGAAGTTTTAATTCATTTTTCAACGGTTAAATTGAAAACTGTCACCAAAACAAAGACATTTTCTAAAATGGATGAAGTGAAGAAATGTTGTATTATCCATCCGGTCTGCTTGTATTGTAGTTTTTATAGTGATCATACTAGGTCTGCGACCCTTGTAACGTTTATCCAACCCAGATGACCCGTGTGGAATACCTGATTCTGGAAGTGTTTGGAGCTGTCATTTAGTAAAACAAGGCTGAGTTCATCTGTGGGCTGCCCTCCAGAGTATTGATGTTCTGACCCTGACAGGGAGACGCTTTATTGTCACAAGGCTGCTAATTTCATCAAAAATGTAGAATCTCTCTTTTCTCCTGCTCATCTATTTTCTCTTTTTAAATCAATGCTCCCAATGTAAGCTGTCCCTTCAACCTTTACATGGTAGTCATCCACTGATCATTAGGTACTACTGGAGACTAAACCTCCTCAGTGAGCTTGACAAGCTGATAAGCTCATTCCAAGACACTGGTTCATCAGTCGTATTATTGAGTGACTCACAAAGCGAAGAATGTGCTTGAGCTCATGTTTATTAGATGCTGTCTGCATATCTTTCCACCAACCACTCTAGTCCTCGCATCACTTTTCTCCTCTCGTTCACTCTGCTCCACCCAGGTAATGCTCTACGGCTTATTCCTTATCTTTTCCAGAATGATCTCCACATTCATCCTATCAGCTCTCCCGTCTCCAAAAGCCTTTTCCACAAGCAAGTTACATTTTGTGGCCCCAATCCAAGTGAAGTTCAGGAGCCATTCCAGCTAAAGCATGCCTTTTTAGCATTAGCACATATACAACCACATCTGGCAACACAGTATGTCATTATTACCCTGGAAATCCCAAGTTCTCGCAAGAGCACAATTTGAATTTGAACAGCGAGTTACTCTGGCACTGAGTAATGCTGCTCATTAAATATGGATGTGTCTCAATATGCACAGTATGCATACTAAATAGTATGCGAGACTACGATTAGTATGTCCCAAACCATAGTTCCCAAATATAGTATGTCAGTAGTCCCCGGATGGTTTACTATTTCCAGGGGATTTTCGAAGTATGCAACCCTGCATGCTTTTTGGCCTGATATAGCCCACAATCCTTTCGACGCAGAATAGGAGGGGTTTCCTGAAGCCGGTCCTTCATTGGCAGTGTTTAAATGTAAGTATCCAAAAGTTAGGTAATAATAAATGTGTCATTACATTCGTTTTTTGTTATTGTACAAATATTAAATACATTTTAAATGAATTGCGAACAGGTTCTGCCAAATGTTTAATGTTCAAACTTTTTGGGCTTCATCGCTGGTGGAAGTGATCTAATTTTAGATGCAATGTTATGACGCATTAGTATATCCCCATGCTAGCATAATTGCTTATTATATACTTAATGGTACGTACTTTACCACCACCTGCGTAGTACATACTTTTAGTATTTAGTATGCATATTGGGATTCAGCCTATGCCCTTGAAGCCGAGCTGCACCAATCACATCGGTGTATCTGATATTTAACACGACAGAGGTGTGTTAAACAGATGACGACAGCGCTGCGACCTCGAAGTCATTAGTAAACATTGTAAGATCGCTATGGATGAACACCAGTTGTTTGAAACGGCTTTTGACGCTAAAATGAACGAGTTAGACTTGGCTTTTTGTCTAAAAGAGGAACAGAAGACTGCTCTCGAATCATTCCTTTTGAAGAAGGACATTTTTGCTTTTTTGCTGACCGGATATGGCAAGGGTTTAATCTACCAGTTAGCTCTGCTGGTAGCTAATTATATGGAGCTTAAAATCCCACTGGTTATTGGTCGTAGTGTTATCCAATTGCATACAGTGAGATTTTCAAATGCTTGGTGCCGCCCCTCTAGTTAGGTCATTTTCATTACTCGATGCCAGACCCTTAATCCTTAGGATTTGGGTCTGGATTTTTCCCGGCTACGTTATTACAAGTGTGGCGGAAAAATTATTTTTTTGTTTTATTGACTGCTATACATTAACAATTTATGCATTAATTAATTGTTTTCTTAAAGATTTATCAGAGGTACCATCAACATATCAATTAACAAGTAATTAACAACATAGTAATTAACTTGTGCATTAATACGCTCGACTAAGCATTCAATTAAGTATGAACCCGTTTTACTGTTACTAAGAAGTAAATGACACAATTAAGTTTATCAAATTTTTTTATAAATATCTAAGGAAAGCAAATATTTAATATGCTCAACTAAGCATTCAATTTAGCACGTACCTGATTTACTGTTGCTAAGAAGTAAATGACACAAATAAGTTTATCAATTTTTTTTATAAATATCTAAGGAAAGCAAATATTTTATACTCTCGACTAAGCATTCAATTAAGCACGTACCTGTTTTACTGTTACTAAAAAGTTATCGACACAAATAAGTTTATCAAAATTTGTTTTATATCTAAGGAAAGGAAATATTGAATATAACGGATACAGTTGAAAAGATGAAAGATGATTATCTCCTTTCTCTTGATTAGCAAAAGGTCAGTTTAAAAAATTTGTAGTTTTTTTTATTTTTATTTAACCTTTATTTAACCAGGTGGGCACGGTGAGAACAATTTCTCATTTAAAACGGCGACCTGGCCAAGATAAAGCAAAAAGGTGCAAGTACAGACAGAGTTACACATAAATACAAATACACAAGAATTACACAAAGGGTACAGTAAGGACAAAAGATAAAAAAATAAAGTCGAAATACAGTTGA
>JACXGM010016963.1:0-20081 GCA_016801145.1 Umbra pygmaea
CTGCCCCTGTCCCAGTGCCATTGTCTGCCCCTGTCCCCGTGCCATTGTTTGCCCCTGTCCCCCTGCCAGTGTCTGCCCCTGTCCCCATGCTAGTTCCTGCCCTTGGCCCCGCTCCGGTGCTTGTCCCCAGGCTTGTGCTTGCCCGGTCTCTGTACCCCTCTCTGTGTCTGTCTGTTTGTCTGTATCTGTCTGTGCAGTGTCCTTCCAGGTTCCGGTGTCTGCTGTGGTTCCGGTGCCTGGTCCGCCTTTGCCTCTGCCCTCAACGCCCCCTCCGGCCTGGCCGCCTCCCGCAGGGCCATTGACTCCGCCTTTGTCGGCCCGGACCCTGTCTCTGGTGCCGCATGACTGGCCTCCGCCGCGGCCTTCGCTTCTGCCTTGCTCGGCCGGCCCTACACCTGCCCGTACTCAGCCATCCGGCCCGTCGCTGCTGCCTCCACCCTCCGGTCTGCCGTTGCTGCTTCATCCCTCCGGTCCGCTGCTGCTACAGCCTCCGCCCTCCGGACCGCCGTTGCTGCTTCGTCCCCCCGGTCCGCTGCTGCTGCCTCCGCCCTCCGGCCCGCCAAGACTCCCTCCACCTGCCTGTTCTGCTCGTCTGCCCCGCCCTGGGGTGCCTCTGCCGCTCTGCTTTCTGCCGCTACAGTCTCCTGCCTGGGTCTTCTGCTGCCTGGTGTCTGGTGGCGTGTTGCTGTTTGGCGCCTCTGGAGCTGCGCCTCGGGGGGGGGGGGATTCTGTAACGTTTCTCAGTTCCTCTTCCCAGAGAACTACATCTTCCCCTTCCTAGATTGCTCAGAACTACAATTCCCATTCCCCAGTTCATCTTCCCTTTGAACTACAGCTTCCCTGGTCTTGCCTCCTCAGAACTACGTTTCCCATAACCCGGACTCAATCACCCAAATTCAGTACACCTGCTCCCACTCAAGCAGTATATAATAGCACACACATGCTCTTGCCTCTTTGCGAGGTATTGTGAGTATTTGATTTTCTCCATTCTGAGAATTCTATACCTATATTGTTGTTCCGGTCTGCCCTTTGCTTTGTTTGTTGATTATTCTGCCTTGGATTACCCTCTGTACCTTTGCCTACATTCTGGTATTGTTATTCTGGCCTGACCCCTGCATTATTTAATTATTCTGCCTTGGATTAACCTCTGTGCCTTCGCCTGAGCTGTTGCAGCCTTGGATTTTTTATATCCTTTAATAAATATCCCATTGTTCCTTTTCACCTTGGGAGCACTTCATTACAATTATAGTAGAACAGAGTAAAGATATGCAGGAAAGTCTTCAATATTTCTCAGCTTTCTATAAACAGTATTAAAACAAACAAGGCTTTCTTTAAATTAAGAAATTAATTCTGTTGTATTATAATACAGTTAATTTTTTTGTAGTAGTCTCGGTCCAGAAAATAGGTGTTGTCACTATTAGGTGTGGTGGTGTGGAGAGAGGGAGACAAAAAAGCAGGTGGAATGGTGGTTTGCATGGCTTACTTTAATGCAAGAGAACTCCGGGAAGACATACAGCAAAATGCAAGTTGCAGGGTACGCATACGCGAGTGCACAACAAATATAACTATATTGCTTTGCATGCTCTAGACAGTGGCAGGGACACTGAATAGCTAATACTATAAGTCTAGTGTTACAACATTTTCTGGACATTACCACAAACATATTGCAGATAAAATTTAAAGGGGTAACATCTATACTTTGTGCTCCTAGTTGAACTTGAACTTGACATTTACTCAATCAACAATTAAAGTCTTAATAGATAGCAAAGTAGCAGCTTGCTTGTTGACAGTTTTGTAGTCATAAACATGGTCAACGTTGCCAACAACTGATTTATCTATATTAATTGATTACAACACGAGTGGTCTATTACAAATCAATTGACAGCCAACTCAACATTGGATAGATATGAAGAGTGTCGCCAATGTAGAAAACATGTAAGCTAGCACACATCTACACTAAACTTGCTGAACTACAAACCTCACGTAACATTAAAGTTATAGGCTATACATTTGTTATTGGAGTGAATTAAATTTTTAGTATTAAGACAAGCCACCTACTGTAGCTTGCTACATTTTTCAATTTCAACAGCCATCAAATCAAAGCTGTGATATGCCATTTTAATGCTGGGTAAACAGAAACAGTTGGCTATCTAATTTAAGGATCAGCTAGATATCCTGTTTTGAAACTGAACATGTATTGTATCCTCTCTAGGTTTTTAAAATGTTTTTAAACCATTTGTAATCGCAATGACATACATGTTTTTTACACTTTTTCAAATGATAAATATATTATTATAGAGTATAATACTTTGTTTTAGTAGTTTTAATTGAATACAACCTACATCTGTAGGTAATGTTTAAAATAAAATATATATATTTACAATCAGTTTGAAACATTCTGTCACATCCGGCCCAGGGTGGGCTGGAATAGGGACAACTTACCTTTTGAGTTGCTTCCCTGTGTGTGTCCTTGTTTTAGTTTCTTCCCTATGTGTGTCCTTGTTCAGATTTCTGCCCTATGTGCTTTGTTATGGTTTTGGTTCCCGCTCCTCCCTCATATGTTTTGGTCACATGTTTTCTGTTATCCAATGGATCCTTCTGTATATTAATTCAGTGCGGGAGTATCCGTTTGGGAGGGGCGCCAGCTCTGCCTTTTTCCGACGAGGAGGACAAAGTGGGGTGGGATACGTCTAAAGAGGAGGAGGAAGAGGACTGGGATCTTCCCTATATGCTACAACGGAGGGCTATTTGGCGGAGATCACCACAGCTTCCTCCATCGCAGCACCAGAGGCCCTCTACTCCATCCAGGAGGAAGAACCAGCTACCCACCTTTTCTGCCAGGCCACAGGTTAGAGACCCGCACGCTCCATTCCAGGGTAGTAGTTCCAATATTAGGGCTCCCCGTCTGTACTTTAGGGAGCTGATTAGGGTGGCGGATGAAAATCCATATGTTGTGAACAACCTTCTGGATCTTCAACTACACACAGGGGCACATACAACACACCTTGTCCAACCTTATGGAACCCCAACTCGGACACAGTCCAGTGACTTCCAGGGTACATACCTCACCGGAAGTCATTGACCTAATGGGGCATAGGCCACACATTGTGTCCGACCTTCTGGAACTCCAACTCGGACACACGCAGGGGCACACACCACACACCCTGTCCAAACTTCTGGAACCCCATCTCGTACACACACAGGGGCACATACCACACACTCTGTCCGACCTTCTGGAACTCCAACTCAGACACACACAGGGGCACATACCACACATATCGTCCGGCCGTATGGAACCCCAACTTGAACACAGTCCACTATCATCCGGGGCATGTTCCTCCAGACATACCACCTCCACACACCACCAGGCGCACCCTTCAAGTACGTGCACACACACTTAAGCACCCTTCCACGGAATAAACCAAATAGCAGCAGCCCCAGGAACTACATGCCCCTGGTAACCAAAACGGACCTCATGCCCCTGGTAACCTGGCTGGAGCTTTTCCCCGGGGCTGGGCCGAAACCAAGCCTGTGCCTGGGCTCAGGCCCTGGGCCGTCATTACCCCAGTGCCAGCTGCCCCGTCCTGGAGCTCTTACACCAAGAACCAAGTGCACCTTTTGAGTATGTGCACCCACACTTAAGCACCCATCCTCGGACTAAACCACATAGCCACAACCCCAGGAACTATGTGCCCCTGGTAAACAAAACTGCGGTTTTGCGTGGGGCTGGGCCCATCCCGAGCCCGCGTTTGGACTCAGGCCTTGGGCCGTCATTACCCCAGTGCCCCCGGGCCTTTCCTGACTTATAGCCATGTCCAAACCCATGCCTGGACTCCCCTTATGCCTTCAGCCCTTCCCTGGAGACTTTGTGCCCCTGCTAACCAAGCAGTTTGGGAAAAAAGGGGATTTGGGGTGCCACGTGCACCCGTCCCCATGCCCAGCTTCGGGCTTTGTCCCTGGGCCTTCATTCTTGTAGTTATCTTCACAACCTAGTGGAGTGTTATAGGGGGACTTGTGTCCCCCTCCATGCACAGCTCCGGACTATGTCCCTGGGCATTCGTCCTTGGACTTACCTTCACAACCCAGTGGAGTATTATAGGGGGACTTGCATCCCCCTCCGTGCCCAGCTCCGGACTATGTTCCTGGGCATGCTTTCACTTAGTCTCTACGTCACTTTATGGAGGAGCTATTGCCCCTGGTAGCCTAAACCACAGGGAAAAAAAGAGGTGATAGGCCGCCCGCACACACGGACGACCATCCCCATGTGCATGAGATGTATGTACAAAAGATTGGATGGAGGGATGACTTTCAATAGATCGCAACGTCAGAGCATCTCTTCTACTTACGAAACCCTCATCCAGAATCAGGTCGTTTACAGGGCATTTAGCACCATGTCTTTTTGTACTTTTTTATGTCATTTGAGAGGGGGACGAACCTCATCTTGCCGCCCCCCGGACCAGGTAACGGATGGCTCTGCTCATCTGGTCTCCCCCGTGGGGACCAGCTTATTTGAGACCAACATATGAACCACAGCGCTCTGGTATCATTGTATCTAGGTGGGCTTCTGACTTGGGCTTCTAGAGGCATTCAGTCATAATCCCACAGATGGTAGCTACGCACCTGTGGTTTCTCAACCAAGCACATACACCAAATGTCTGAATCTGTTATTCCTCTCGTACTGAGCAGGATTACTATTGCAACAAAACATCATCAGTAGGGTCCAACTAACATGTCTCACAATGGTCTAAACCCAGCTCACGTTCCCTATTAGTGGGTAAACAATCCAACGCTTCGAAGGATCAAAAAGCGATGTCCCTATGAACGCTTGGTCGCCACAAGCCAGTTATCCCTGTGGTAACTTTTCTGACACCTCCTGCTTAAAAACCCAAAAAGCCAGAAGGATCGTGAAGCCCCGCTTTCACGGTCTGTATTCATACTGAAAATCAAGATCAAGCGAGCTTTTGCCCTTCTGCTCTACGGGAGGTTTCTGTCCTCCCTGAGCTCGCCTTTGGAAACCTGCGTTACTGTTTGACAGGTGTACCGCCCCAGTCAAACTCCCCACCTGGCACTGTCCCGGATCAGGTCATACCTGGCACGCGCCAGGTCCTTGCACCAGAACCGAAAGCCCAGCTTGGGGCTCACCTCCCCGCACCACCGGGTTAGTGAATAAACTAAAAGAGTATTGGTATTTTAATCATTCTTGGGGCACCTTCTGGATTTCCGTCCCAAACCAGTATGCCCTTACTGCCACAAAATAAGGAAGTGTGTACTGGTTTTGACGAAACTCCAGAGGGATGCCAAGTAAATGGTGGCCTCACAGAGGGCAGAGGTGAACGTAAAGCACACGGCGGCAGTGTTGACTTAAGGACAAATTGCTCAAACTAAAAACTGTTACTGATTACTTGATACCAAAGACATTGGAGAAACATTCAAGGTCCCCCGGACTCTCTGATAGGGCCACATTTGGCATGCTCATGGCCGCCAGGCTGTGCCTGTTCAATGGGAGCCGGAGATCTCCTCTGGTGACATTCAGTCTGAAAGAATGTTTTGAAGCAAAAGACATGGGGCAAGGCCACCAAATTGTAATTGCAAAGCAAAAATGTCGGGTCACTGTATCCCCAGTAGAATACTCTTGGCTCTGCAAGTTCCAAACTATTCGGCACACATTGGTCGGGTATAAAGACCCCCCAGATCACCCGTTTCTACTCACATCCAAAGGCAGGCCCTACTCATCAATGGGGCCAAGCTTTAAGGCCCTGTGTGTGAAATACAAGATCGGTAGCAATGTCAATTTCATTACAATCAGAAAGAGCATCGCGACACTCAGCTTGTAGCACAATTCTATATTTGACAGGGACAAAGTAGCCACACACATGGGCCACTCTCTTCAGACACAGACCAAGTATTTTAAGCATGTAAACAGGGAGAAGAATGCCACAGAATCCAGGGCCATAATTGAGAGCATGTTATCTTGATAGCAGTTCACACACAGGGCCTTGGTGTTACCTGGCATTCCCCAAAAGTGCATGTGGAAATATTGTAAAATGTTCAAGTAAAGATGCACTTCAGTCAATAAAACTGGCCTCCGGGGTGTTTTTGGGAGCCCGCCATCCAGCCAAGGTACACTTTCTCGGGCAAGTGACCATATACACCTGATCAGGGCACAAGGTAGGTTACATCCATGCAGAAAAACCCACCTGAAAGCCGGGACAATGGCCCGGGACAAGGGGCCAAACAGACGCCAAATCAAATCTGGCGCCAGCAAAAAGACCAAGTAAAAACTGGCCTCCGGAGCGTTTTTGGGAGCCTGCCATCCGCACCAGGTAAAATTTTCCAGGGCAAATGACCATGTACGCCTGACTAGGGTTCCAGGTAGACTATATTCATGTAGAAAAACCCACCAAAATGGCGGCCCAAAGGACTGGGACAAGGGGCCAAACAGACGCCAAATCTGGCGCAAGGCCCGAGGTCTAGGGCTGCGTTTAGGGCGCCGATCGTCCGGGGCCGGCGCCACACGGCGCCAGGCACGCTAATGGCGAGTAGCACCCTTTCTAGCTCCCAGGCTAGTTTTCCGTCTAGCTTTCAGGCTAGCATTTCTCGTAGCTCTCAGGCTAGCACTATTAGCCCTGCTAGCTCCCAGGCTAGCTTTATTAGCCCCGCTAGCTCCCAGGCTAGCTTTATTAGCCCCGCTAGCTCCCAGGCTAGCTTTTTTAGCCCTGCTAGCTCCCAGGCTAGCTTTATTAGACCCCCTGTTTGCTCCCAGGCTACCTCCAGTAGTTCCCCTAGTTATCAGGCCAGTCCCCCTAATGCTCAGATCCACGGTGTTAGTTCCCCGGTTAGGGCTCCCTGTCAGAGCATTAGCACCTCTAGCTCCAAGGCTGGCTCCCCTAGTGTTACGGCTAGCTCCCCTAGTGTTACGGCTAGCTCCCCTAGTGCTACGGCTAGCTCCCCTAGTGCTACGGCTTGCTCCCCTAGTGCTATGGCTAGCTCCCCTAGTGCTAAGGCTAGCTCCCCTAGTATACAGGCTAGCTCCCCTAGCATACAGGCTAGATCCCCTAGCATACCGGCTAGCTCCCCTAGCATACAGGCTAGCTCCTCTAGGGCTTCAGCCATGTCTCCTAGGCCTCCAGCCACATCACCTAGGGCTTCCCTCATGTCCCACATTAGGGACCCTATACCCCGAATAGGGTTGGTTAGGGGTCTAAGGCAGAGGTGGGAGGATAGTACCCAATCCGAGAGGGACCTGGCGGTCCTCACTATTTCCCGGTTGGAGGGGATTCCTTCACCCAGGCCCTGTGGGAGACGGACCACCATCTCTTGGAGGACCACAGTGGGTTCACCTGCCTGCTGCAGACCATGTTTGGTCCCCTCCACAAGATGGCCGCCTCGCCTCTGCCAGCTCCAGGGCAGGCACCGCCACAGTCTTCAGCAGCCTGCTCTCTGCCACAGTCTTCATCAGCCTGCTCTCCACCACTGTCGTCAGCAGCCTGCTCTCCGCCACTGCCTTCAGCAGCCTGCTCTCCGCCACTGCCTTCAGCAGCCTGCTCTCTGCCACTGCCTTCAGCAGCCTGCTCTCCACCCACACATAAGCCCTCCCTTGCCACTGACAGACCCACTGCTCAGCCGTCCAGACCCACTGCTCAGCCGCCGCAGCCGTCCGGACCCCTTGCTCAGCCACCGCTGCCGTCCGGACCCCCTGCGCTAACGCCACCGCCCGGACTCCCAGACACCCTGCCTGTGCCAGGGTTCCCAGACACCCTGTCTGTGCCAGGGCTCCACAACACCCTGCCTGTGCCAGGGCTCCACGACACCCTGCCTGTGCCAGGGCTCCACGACTAGGACCCACTGTTTTGACCATCCCCGAGCTCTCGGCCCGGCCCGTTCCCGGGCTTTCTGACCGGCCCGTCCCAGGGCCCACTGAACTATCTGACCCTGGGCCCACTGAACTGCCTTTCCCAGGGCCCACTGAACTGCCTAACCCAGGGCCCACTGAACTGCCTGACCCCAAACCCGCTGTGTCGCCAGTCCCTGGGCCCTCTGTCCCTCCTGACCCTGGGCCCTCTGTCCCTCCTGACCCCGGGCCCTTTGTGTTGCCAGTTTTCTTTTGCCCACCCCAGTGTTGTGGGCTTTTGGGAGGGGGTTCTGTCACATCCGGCCCAGGGTGGGCTGGAAAAAGGACACCTTACCTTTTGATTTGCTTCCCTGTGTGTGTCCGTGTTGTAGTTGCTTCCCTATGTGTGTCCTTGTTTATATTTCTGCCTTATGTGTTTTGTTATGGTTTTGGTTCCCGCTCCTCCCTCATATGTGTTGGTCACATGTTTTCTGTTATCCAATGGCTCCTTCTGTATGTTAATTCAGTGCACAGGTGTTTCTCATTTTCCCTTGTTTGGTCTTCTATTTAGCTTGTGTGTTTATTTCCATCCCCTGTCGGTTATTGTTCCTGTGACAATTTAATTGTACGTTTCGTTGTGTGTTCTTTAATCCTGTTTAGCCCCTCGTGGCTGGTTTTGTTTTGTTTGGAAGTGTTTGTGAATAAACACTGTTTGAATTATTGAGATCCTTCCTAATGGTCTCTATCTCTCCACACCATATTATGGATAACTGTGACACAGTCAAGCTGAGTGTTGGTGTTTCCCTCATGCCTCACAATAGAATTAAAATGAAATGGAACAGTATCTTAGAATGCAGTTTTTGTTCATATCACATGTCAAATTTAAAGTGATGTAACTTCACTTGTGATAAAGATAACTGAGTCAGAGGTTTGTATCCAGGAACGTTTGTAGTTTCCAAAGATGTATACAGCCAAGAAAGTAAAAATGTAAAGTGTTTCTCCAGGCCGCCCCACATTTTGGATTTTTTTTATTAAAAACATTTTGCTATGTGTTTGTTGATCCATGAAATCAATGAATGGTACTAAATGCAAAGAAAATAAAAAACATGCTATATTCTAGATCCCAGAACCACTAACTAAATGGTTGTCATTGAAACAAATTTGTTTCCTACAAATATCTTGGTATTTGGTTAATATCATAGATTGTATAATTAATGGATGGAGCCATGTGTGATGTCACCCATTGGTTTGATTAAATCTGATTTGGGTCACCGAATTTGCCGTTACAGGCACAAACATCTTGGTTGTGGATGTGCCGATTTTAGAGTGAGGGAGTGAGGGAGGAGCCATAGACTTTTGGGCGGTGTCTGGGTGGAATCTGACTATGATTAGCTGAGAGTTGGCAACGCTGCTTACATTCTACATTACACACATTCACTGGCAATCTGGGTGCAACTGCTGCTGAAAGCTAGCCTACATAATTCGAGGTAAGATTTAACTTCGCTAGGTTTTAAATATATCTTTGCCCCATAGTAACAGTACATTACTTACAAGTGGAGTCACCTTGCAAAGTACTGTAAATGTATCTGAAGATACCATGTAAATTGTAACATTTGCTTGCCATTTATGGTACAACAAGCTCACGTAAATTTTCTGCAAATCGAAGTGAAAGAAAATTGTTAATACTTAGCATTATCTAACGCTAACTATTAGCAAAAGTATAACCAAGTTTCTTAAAACATTTGGTTAACTGTAATAACCACAATGGACTTGCTACTGTTCCCCCATCACTCCATATGCTCAGTTGGCGCATTTAGCCATGACATGATTTTAAGAGCTAAGGTAAGCAGTAATAAGCTCATTTAACTATGTTAATGTTACACTAAAGAACAATAGACTGTTGTTGATTCATGTGTATGCTCCATAGATAGTATTCTCCCATATAATTAATGAATTACAGTTACATGCTAGTGTGCATATATATTTAACTATGAGTGATTATGAAAAGTAAGTAATAGTTACTTTTTTTGCTACTGTTGTACAACAAACTTTTAGCAGACTTGATTTGTACAACTAATCCAAGGTAATAATGCATCTTCAAATAACTGTGTGTAATTAAGAGTGCTGTTCATTTATCCTTTTTCTATAGCTTAAAATATTATACAATTCTCACTATTACAATGTTTTTCCATCCAGCAACAGTCTGGATAATTGGAGACAGCTAAGTCCGGCATGGGGCTGAGAGCAGCAAAGACCATGGGGAACAAATTTTGCATTGAAGATGTTTACATCTATCGGTTAGCCTTCTCCCTTTGTTTTTCCATTTGAGAACTTTGGATGTGGTGAATGCAATCCATTTTCCATAACCAGATGAATGGTACTATACACCAGGTCTTCCTTATTAAGGCTCTGGTCATTCAGTTTCAGTGTTGATGCCTTTAATTAGAGTAAAAGACAACCATGTAGTTAAAGCATGGTAGATCACAATGATTTATATTAATATATGAGCTTGTACATGAATGTATGCTTCAGTTGTTTATAAATGAAAATTGTCAAGGGTACAAAAAACCTTTGCATATTAATGTAATACACTTGCTATTGCACCAATTTCTGTCAGTTGTAATGAAGTTTGACACCATTATCACAAACATTGTGTTGGGTGACTGATGTTTTCTTAAAAATACTGCTATTCACACACAATTATTTTTACTGTTTTGGTACGCCATGTTGTGTTTTGTATTTCAGATACTTACACCATTAAGTGATATAAAAAGTATAAATAATGCATTAAATTTAATGTACCTGTTTGTCTGTGAAAAAAGGATCTTCCTCAAAGTGGGAACTGCACAGACGTGACTTTTTGGGACTCCATTTTCTAGTGTCTGTCTTGTTCACCAACCATTGCTTCAGCCTGGCATCAGAAGGAAATCAGTTTGGAAAGAAATGTGGTTAATTTATGCATTTAGATCTCACATCCAGAAGCTGTTTATATTATCAATTTACCCCTAACAAGGCACCACATCTGCTGTATGCATCTACAATGAAAATTATTAAAATGTATATTTAATAGATTAAGTTAGGATGATACAATAACATACATTCTAAGTTTTTTCAAGACAGAACACTAACCCAACTATATATTTTTTCATATGCGCCTTAGGGTACTGTTGCCCAACTCTCGTGGTACATATATTTCACTATATTCAAATAAGAGTAGTGACCGTGTCTGAGTAAAACTAGTCTCCACTTGTCCCATGGCAAATGCGCCACAAGAAACTGGGGACAATATCTAAATCACACGCGGTCCCAAAATGATACTAATCCTGTGCGAATAGGGTTTATGAATTTGTATTATACAGTAAAGTTTGTTAGCTATATTAGGCTTTAAGCCAACATTACCATAACATGCAATAACAGGAAAAATGGTTAAAACATATCGCCAGCGAGACCGTAGGGCATATCTACTGTATACGACCGTAACGTTACATATGTATTTTTTATCCGTTATACAGTCTGCATAACTTATTTAGTTAGCCCACTTCCTTGGTGAGCAAGGTGCAATCTGGCTAGCTAACTGATATTAATTGGGACTGTAAAGTTGACTAGCGAAAAGCTGTACAAAATGTAACGTTACTTACCTGAAAAACTAAACTGCCGAATCCTTTTTATGTCTTGTCGTACAACCAAACGCTGAACAAAACATTATTAGGCGACTAAAGTGTCACAGTCACGATATGAACGCGTGGTCAAATGCCAAATTGAACTTCTTCATTTTTCCCAAACTGAAGTTCACGTGCCATTTGCTAAAGCTCTGTCATTGACAGGCCGCATACTGTCAATCACATCATAGCCAGGGCCTAAATGCCCCTTTGCTTAATTGCCGATTTGAAAATCGAAGAGATCATAATTAAAAAAATTAACATTACTGTCTTTTCATAAAGGCTTACATCTACCGATTGAGACTATATACTCATTATGAAAGTGTTTACTAAAGTAATAAATCAAGTGAGAAGTGGCTCAATTTCTAATAGACTTCTACAGAATCCAAGGTCTTTTGCAACCAGACATATCGCCCCCAGCTGGAATTCAGATAGAATGCAGGTTTAAGGCACTTCCTCATTTGCATCAATTTGCCAAACTGGATGCTTACCCTGTGGTTAATATGTATTTTGTATACATGAGTTGGTTCAGAAGCTTAAGATTACATTTGTTTCATTTATAGAAACAAATCATGTCTTTTGTGTTAGCATAGAATTCAATATAGGCATACTTCATCTTCTGTACTGAAACTGTTGTTTGCAGTTTTACCACAGGTGCAAATATTAACACTCATTCTCTTTTACTGTATATATATTTATTTCAGATACTGCATTTGAATGCTGGTGAGAGAGAAAGAAGTTCCATTGATTCTCTTATTTAGTGACTTACTTGATCAATTATGGTTATGTGCCTTGCTCAAGGGTGCACCAACTGAGTTTTCACCTTGTTGACTTGTACTAATGACTTTGAAGCTACTGGCCTAATGCTCTTACCACTAGGCAATCAGCCAGACACTGACCAATCTGTTGATAAATCTCACATTCTCCTTTCCCTTTCTTTTGACCCCTCCCCCTGTTCAGGTCCAGATTTGGTTCCAAAAGAACCTTGGCAACCTTTTGTTCATTCGGACAGAATTATTTGAAACCTAATTAGCTGAGTATATTGCAACCATGATTTGGAAATAAACTCCAATTTAGTTCTGAAAGCAATTAAGTCGTCTGGGTAATGGTAAAGCAAATGATAGCAGAAGGTTAATGGGAAGCAAATTAAAAGTGAGATTACCCTGATTAGCTTGATCATGTGGCAAGAAGGAGAGCATGGAGAGAGGGAGGTGTGATAGTGTGGGAGAAAGAAAGGCTGCATAGAGCTTGGAAGGGATCAACAGGAGACAACTATTAGGCAAAAAAATGGGGGTTGGTGGTGGAGATTTTGGAAGAGGGGGCATTATCTATGTAAAGATTTTTGTAGAAAAAAAATCCAAAGACCAACTAACCTAGGGTTAGGTTTAACCTTCATCTAAAACAGTATGCAGACTGTCTTTATCACTCTCAGTACAAGATCTATCATTGGGACATTTCCCCTACTCATATGCAGTTGTTGGAGGCTATGCATGTAGAGAAAAGACAGCTACTATGTGTTTAGCCTGGATACATAACCTTTCCTAAATATGGATTTAATACAGTAGTTTGTCTAGTTCAAGGCCTTTGATAACTTGACAAACTTGTGCTGACAGTTAAGTCTTCAACTGCTACAAACCCTAGCCTCTCAGTATGTCTTAGGCTGGGTACACCAAGTACATTAAGCCATATGTGACCCACCACCTACACAGAGGCTTGTCATGAAAAAAGTAAAAAAAAACTCAGTTTTTGCAAGTAGAGATTTAGAGCTTTCAAATGACCAATCTCCCTCCAGCAGAGGTCTTCTTTGTTAACGCCCATTCAAGAATGGCCCAACCCCAATTTCCACACTAACAGGCTCACAGACTTTGAAGTGCATTCTAGCTAAGTTTGTGAACGCTTAGGGCTGTCCCACTGTCAAATCTTCAAGTGTGTGAGGGTTCTCCTGCCCTTTTTTTCTTTAAGTTTTTGCTTAATGTTGCTGCATTGACCAAAAATTCTTTGAATTTGGCGTTACGGACGCAGACATCTTGGTTGCGGATGTGACGATTTTAGACGAGAGGGAGGAGTAATCTACCTAGCTAACTAATTGGGATGCTAACAAAAAACAGTATTAAAACAAAATGTAAAACAAAATGTAACATTACTTACCAGAAAAACTGGACTGCCAACTCCTTTTAGTGTCTTGTCGTACAACCGAATGCCATAGCCACGCCCTAAACACCCCTTTGCTTTATCACCAATTTTAAAAACAACGAGACCATAATTAAAAAAATTAGCATCATTATATATTGCAGAAGGCTTAAATCTAGCAATTGAGACCATATACTAATTTTGAATATGTTTACTGAGTTAATAAATCAAGTGAGAGGTGTTTCTTATTCTCATAGACTATTACAGAAACCATGCTCTTTTGCAGGTTAAGGCACTTCCTCATTTGAGTCACTTTGCCAAACCGGATGCTCAACCTGTGTCCCAAACCCAATAGTGTGCATCATATTTCATCCCATTCCTATTTGTTGCATTTTGAGCCTCTTGCACTCAATCACTTACCAGGTGATGTCGGTTAATACTGTGAGTGTCACATTTGAGTTGGGGGTTTCATGTATTGTCTCTGTGGTTCCCCTGTATGTGTTGAGTATGCTGCCTTCTTGTGTCTAGTTTTGTCATAGGTTGATTTTGATTAGTAATTGGGTCAATGGTAGTCACGGGTGGATTACATTAGTAATTAGTATGTGTTTGTATTTAACCAGGTTGTTCTCCCCTTGTCTCTTTTCTGTCAATGTTTCCTGTACGCGTTCCTGTGGTTCCTTATGGTGTATTTAGAAAGCCCCTTGTGGCAGTATTATTTTGGTTATAAAATAAAGTATTTTTGGATTATTGAACCTTCGCGCCTGGCTCTAATCTTGGAACGTGACAGAGAGGGTTCAGGGCTTAAGGTTTAGTGGGAACATTGTGATTGGGCCTACCTCCTAAGCCTTTGGCCACACCCATATTTTCCATTGAATGACAATAACTGTAAAATAATGTGTCAAACAAACTCTCAAGCAAAAACAAACATTACATTTGGAAGTGTACAACTAGTATTTCAAGGACCCAAAGAAGCTTTACAAAACCTAACCACTCAATTTGTATTTTAGTCTAACATAAATGTTTTTTTAAGTAATATTTAAATAGTAATATGCAGGGGCATGGTAAAAGTTAGAATGGGGATGATGACTCATTGAGCACATAGAGGGCCAGGGGGCTATTCCAGAAAGCAAGGTTAACTTACCGTCACATATACCCTGAACTCTCGGTTGATTAACCCAAAACTTGCTTACTCTGGGTATGTTGATTCCAAAACACCTGTGAGGAGTAAGTTCAATCAACCTCCTATTGGTAACCCAGAGTTACATTTTCAATGGATCGCCAATTTCAGGAGTTACCATGGAAATCCAGGTAGAAAAAAGCGAGCGACATTGAAACTGAGTTGGAGGTTTTAATGCTTGCTTGTGAAGACTATAAGCCCACTATAACTAAAAAATCTATACTGCTGCATCAGCAAAAGAAAGAGAGTTGGCTTTTCTTTAAATATATATATAAAATTAAAAATGGGCTATTTTTCCCTTTCATTGTAATGCAAAAATCTTGGGCATGTTCTAAAAGTAGACAAGCATTTACTTTTTGCCCTCCATAAATTTCTTAATATTACTGTAGTAACGTGCATATTTGGCTAGTAATATAGACTATTGGCTTCTCATTTTATCAGCTGTAATCCCTCTGGAGCCAGAAGAACTGTGAGCCAAGTCAAAATTAAACATTTAAACATTCTCCAACAAGGTAATATTTTCTGAACTTATTAGACTGGTACTGAAGCCAGGTAATTTAATATTTAATGTAATTTAATATTCTATTTAGCCAATAGAAAGAAGTCTGAGACATGTAAAACAGGCGGGGGTGCACCTCCACCTTCCCTCACCACGGCTGAGTTGGCACTGTCCCTTAATAAAGGGCGACCTGTGGTCAATGATATTCCAGGGGGCAGTTTGTCGGACTTAGCTACCAACACAAGTGGCTTAGTAAAATGTAGATGTACCATATTAAGACTAGTGATTTGTTGATGTCTTCACTTTTTTATCAGTGTTTCTAATAAATAAAATCATTAACTGTCACTGATTCAACAGGCATTGGAATGCATTTTACAGTCATTGTTTCACTTGTGCATTAAGCATGCTTATGTTATTGTACTGAATATTCTTCAAATGGAGGGGAAACGGGTCAATATACAAAAAGCCAGACTTGAAATTCAATTGCTAGAGCACCAGCTTAAGGTGGGAAACAGTATGAGAACATAAATGAGACATTTGTTGTTGAATGCTGTATGAAGCAATAAATACAAATGTCTTTTATTACAGGAAATGGAGAAATAAATGACAATGACCAAAATTGACTGTTTACTGATTTTAATTAAAGTGATTTTGGCAAATCATGTCTGGTACCACCCTGCCATATTTGGTCTACTGGGTTCACTTGGGGTTCCTCTTGGCCATCTTCATCAAGACAACAGGGGCCCTCTCACCTTTCATGGTGGAAATGTTGTGAAGAACAACACATGCATCGGTGATGTCACATGCCCTCTCTGGACTGACCCTGAGCTCATGAGGGCACTGAAACCTGGCCTTCAGAATGCCTAGGGTCATCTCCACCTTGACCCGTGTTCTGCTTTGGGCCAAGTTGAAAATTGCCTGTGGTCCAGGCTCAGGATCAGGGTAGGGTGTCATCATATAGGGCAAACAAGGGTACCCTCTGTCCCCCAGCAAGTAACCACTGAATTGTCCTATAATGGTAGTTAAAGTGTATAGTTACAGAAATAAAATTATAATAATAACAAAATATTGTGTGAGGCAAAACATAACTTCTTGAAATTTGTGCACAACAATGACTCCCTAAACATTCTGGCATCAAGTACTGACCCTGGCCATTTGACTTCAACATTACTGATGAGGTGGGTTGAATCACATATTACCTAGTTAGTGGGGACCAGTAATGAGACGGATTTAGGTTTAAACACCAAAAGATTTTGCACCAAAAATGTACTGTTATCTGCACATTGATGCTATATGGATTGACATCCTATTAATAAGCCATATCTGTTTCAAGTCAATTACCATCTTTAAAATGATCCATCTACCTTCAGAATCTAAAAAGACATTTTCAACATTTATATTAGTATTATTTTAATTAATATCATCACCCCTTTTGAGTTTCTTTGTCCATGGGAGAAATAGACTTTCCCATCTCATTCCTTTTTCCAAAAAACGTCATTTAATGCTGTTGAATGTGTTTCTTGTAAACAGTAAATATTGTATTCCATTTCTTTTAACCAGGTAAATACTGCTCTTCTTTTCTTGTTATCTGCTAATCCATTACAATTATAGCTGGCTATACTTATTTCTCCAGTTACCATACTGTGATCCTAAGTTCCAATTTATTTATCTTAATATACTCCTTAAAAATCACCTTACCAACGTGGCTTAAATATTGCTTGTCTTTAATGATATACCATAATATTTGGAATGCTAGAAAGTATAAAATGTCCCATTGGTCCTCCCTATTCCTCCCTGTATATTCCCTGCAATTCCCCAAATTATCAATTATCACAATACCCCTCAACCCAGCCCCAATCCACTCCCTCCCAAGCCCTGTACTAGGTAGCATTCTTCCCAAACACCAAGCATGTTGTGCCATATGTAGTGTATAAGCAGACCTACTACCAATAGTATTCCAATTACCCTTCTCTCAATTTATGCAGCGCTCAATACATTTTATCTATAAAGATACATTATTTAAAGTTTATTTTGTAGCTTTTTTCCCCCGAAAGTATTCTACTTCTATTAATACTGAATGCAAAAAATATAATTAACTCACATCCATCAATTGTGGGTTACAAACAAACAAACATACTCACACATTCCTATTCATCCCAAGCCATTATATCGAGAAGGGTATTCCTGCACAACCGGAGGCTGCAGTTTTAGGACCCCAGTTCTAGGACCGCAGTTTCAGGACCCTAGTTTTCTGTGTCTAGATTGCAGCGTGATACAGACAGGCAATTTTCACTCTATGTTATTACATCTATAAACCTTACCTTAACCTTAACCACTCTGAAACATTGCTGTTAAGCCCATCTAAAATATATTTATGTGACAGACTTTTCAATGTAAAGCGTGGTTTGTCCACTGGGGGTTGCCGTAGGTGTGAGACTTAAGTAAGGGTTATGTTGTGAATGGGCCTAGTGAATACAAATGGTGATTCCAGATTGTGTCCGTGTTTCATTTCCATATAATCATACTAACTACGAACCCAAGAATTACTCGGTTACATTTACATGTTACTAAGTGAAGAGTGAAGCTCAACTGAACATCTGGATATTTTAATTCGTAGAGGACATAATTTCACTGTCTAACGTTCCACTGTCTATAACATTTATTTAAATTAACAAAAGCCTCTAAATTAGTAAAAGTCTATAGACGAGACAGTTATTAATGTGTACGTTTCAAGCGTCAACACGAAAAACTAGGGTCCTGAAACTGCGGTCCTAGAACTGGTGACCTAAATCTGCAGCCTCCGGTTGTTCAGGAACATACTATTGATTACATCAGCAGATGTATAATGGTTGCACTCCCCCAAAATCCTATTCTGCCAAAGCTGCATGATGGACCTTCAAAGCAGCCCAGAAAGGCACAAACACAACAAACCATTTCTCTAAAATTTTGTTTAAATTACAGAGAGGAGTCTTTCCTCTGAGACACATGCCCGAACACCTGTTGTTGACACCTCTGATCTCACCCTCTATTGAGAGGTCAGACCAAGACTGTCTTATACTGATGCGGCCACAATAAAACCTTAATACAACCTCCCTGATTGTCCGAGTGTGACCTCCTACCCATGGGTTACTTCGGCCAGTGTTAGACAAACACTGCCACTGCCTGGAAGGAGATACCCCACTGGAATCCCCACTGGTAGGTAGAGGTCAACAGGGTTCCCATGGCAGCTTTGAGAATATCCCTGTGTAATATATAACCCTACTTAGGGCTTTGGCTTAGTCGGACCCACCTTGCCAAGCTGGCTCAGGATCCTGAGGGAGGTGCTGCTCCAGTAGGTTTTGACCATCATAAGACACACATGTAGCCTACAACAGGCATGAGAAAGTCAATGTCTAGTGTCCAGGGGCCTCATTTATAGACGTTGCGTACGCACAAAAGAAGACGTACGCAGCTCTCTACGCAATAATTGGGATTTATAAAAAGCAAACTTGAAGGGAGAATGTGCGGTCCTTCACGGCAACTCTGACCCATGCGTACGCACAAAAACTGGTGAAATGAGAAATGGCGACATCGTCGGCAGATGGATGAAACACGTAGGCTTCTGTAGATCTGTCTGAAAGTGCAGAGCGTTGTTTAAAAGAAATCGAAATACTGCCTCTCATTAATAATATGAAGATGTCACAAAGCCATGCTTACAATTATCAGCCTGCAGTGAAAAACAAACAAAATAAAACAAGATTGTAACGTAAATGCAAATAAAGCACATATTGCACATATTTGCAAGAAGAACTTTCAAATATTATCTGTAATATTGGTGTTACAGTCATGCCTTCACTCCGTTTCTTCATACTCTGGTCTCCCCTCGCTATACACGCCTTCTCACCTGTCTTGAATGCATCCCTATCATCAAGTCTATTCCACCTGATTGCCTGCACCTGCTACTGTTTGGTTGAGATATATACACCCACACTCCAATTCCTCAGCGCGAGGTATTGCGAGTAACTGTGCATACTGAGGGTTTAGATTTACGGTTGACTGTCTTTCTGGTTTGAATTTTGGATTGTTTTCTTCATCTATGAATTTTGGATTATCCCTTGGTACCTCAGCTCTGTATGTTCTGTCCTCATAGTAAACAACCACGGTTGGTGGAGTACCCGATCTGAAGCCCGACCCCTGCCTGGAGGAGTACCTGTTGTCCGGTGTATCGACCTAGCCCGTCCGACTGCCTGCCTCTAAGCCAAGCCCTGTTTTTGTCTGAGTGTCTCCGCTGTTGTCTGACCCACACCTGTCCCTTGATCATTCTCTGCCTGCCCCTTGTCTGTTCTACCCTCACTCTGGGAAGTCTGTGCCCAGTATTATTTACAAATAAACATTCATTAACACTGCTTCTACTGTCCGGGTGCAATAAATTACAATTGGCATGTTACGTAATTCATTCTCATAAATAATACGGTAAACAGAACAAAATCATGTTTAAAACTGATATTCTTGTCGATGTCTCTGTCTGGCGGTGCAGATAGTTAAATAAATAGATGGTGATTTATAGGTCACTGATTAGGGCTGTGGATGAAAACCTTCAGCAAATGCTGATGTTGTGTCCGACCTTATGGAACTCCAACTCGGACACACACAGGGGCACGTGCAACCCACCTTGTCCGACCTTATGGAACCCCAACTCGGACACACACAGGGGCACGTGCAACCCACCTTGTCCGACCTTATGGAACCCCAACTCGGACACACACAGGGGCACGTGCAACCCACCTTGTCCGACCTTATGGAACC
>JACXGM010016964.1:0-20080 GCA_016801145.1 Umbra pygmaea
AACTTACCCGTTGCCAAAAAAGTGCAGCGTTATCAGCCGTCTCTCACCGCGATGCCCGCACTGAAGTTTTCCTCTACCGGTTCTGTGGTAGCTACTTTTAATAAGAGGGTCAGAGTGTTTATTTTCATGTGTTTGCATCTGCCATCTAGTGGGCCGGAGAGGTAGCGCATATGCAAAACGAAAAGTCGGTAGTGTCTGGAAAACAATCGCCGCAATGTGAACACAGACTCGACGTAAGAAGTTGCTACCTCCCACAGAGGTGCTAAATGCTTTCGCGACAAAGTTGCAAAGGATCGCAAGCAGTTGCCGCAGTGAGCAGCCACCCTTACAGATTTTAGGTTGTTCATTAATCATTTGAGTGAGGTTGAGGGAGTCCAGCTTAGACAGTAAATTTAATGGGGATTTAACATGTCCCAAGTTAATGTATCTACTTCTACATTGCTCTCTTCCACAGTGGCATGGGGTTCCTGGTACGATCATGTGAAGGGTTACTGGAAGGAACGAAAGAAGAATAACATACTCTATGTTTTCTATGAAGACATGAAAGAGGTAGCAGAGAACTGCACCAAATATACACAAAAACACTGATTTCTTTTAATAGAAAAAAAAAACATTTTATATAGTTTAACCCACACATTATCATAACCACTTATGCAAACTGTATTAAAGGAATGTGTTGTGGAAATTCTGGATGCCAATGTTGAGCAAACTACATATAACGTATATTTTAAAGATTGAATAGACAAGTACAGTAAAACATAACAGAGCTGGCCAAGCTTTTGCTGATATTCAAAACAATAAGCCTTTTCAAAGGGCACCCAAACAATAACTGGATTCTTTATTTATATGTATATATATATATATATATATATATTTTACTTTGGTTAGTGGTTATGGCCAGTGGCGGATTAAGGTGGTCAGGGGCCCATAGGCTTCTCTTTGTGTGAGCCCCCTCCCTTAATCATTGTGCATTACTGGAAAAATGTATTTAGTGCCATACATAATCCACACGCAAGTATGGTGAACAGGCATACACACACATTGAGACAGCCATGACAGCCATGTAGCACCCACTTGGGTGATGCACGGCAGCCATTTTGCGCCAGAATGCTCACCACACATCAGCTATTAGATGGAGAGATGAGTGGTTATATATGCCAATTAGGAAGGAGGGAGATTATTTGGTGGCCATGATTGAAGTGAGGCCTGGTTGGGAATTGGGGCATGACACCGGGGTTAACACCCCTACTGTTACGATAAGTGCCATGGGATTTTTAATGACCACAGAGAGTCAGGACACCCAATTAACGTCAGTGAAGCCGCTGTACCTGTCAACCATGGAGGGGGCACCATCAGTGGCGCAGGCAAGGATATTTGTATTGGGATGGTCTTCTCTTCTGTATCAGCACATATTTCATAAATCCTGCATGACATAGTGTCAATGCTGAGTGGGATGGAGTTCAGCACCTGCGTGGGCTCACGCTCCAGCACAGTAAAGATTACCTCTTTTATGGCAACGAGCACCTAATTCTCTCCATTGTAAATGGCTGTCCACATTTGGCTATTAGCAGGGAGATATGGTAGGACACCACTAGCCCACTATCATTTTGGCTGCCTTTCCTGGCAAAGAGCCTGCTGATTGTGCTCCTACCTAGGGATGGGCAGTATTTATTTAAAATACAAACTAATATTTTCTAATTTGTATTTGATAGGTTGAATGAAAATGGCATAGTATTTTGTATCAAAATTCTTTAGTGTTTTGTATTTTGTATTTTAAAAATACTGTAAAATACTTTTTGAGAAGTCTACATGATGACAATTCTGCATCTGATGCCTATTTATTCCAAAATATGTCTTTTGTTGAACAAGACTGTTTGGGAACTATGCAAGTGTTGTGTTTTTTTATTACAAAAATTATAATATCATGGAAAAGTTCGTTTTTGTCTGTAATTTAATTTAAAAAGTGACATATTTTAAGTCTTTTTTAGTTTCAATATTGATTAATACGGCTTACAGCTCATGGAAATCAAAAATCTAGATTCTCAAAATATTATAAGGAATTTATAAAACAGAAATATCTACTTGAGAAGAGCTCTAATCAGCAAATGAACTAAAAACACCTGCAAATGTTTCCTGAGCCTTTAAACTCTCAGTCAGATTCAGTACACACAACCACAATCACGGGGAAGACTCCTGACTTGACAGTTGTCCAGAAGACACCCTCCATGAGGAGGGTAAGACACAGAAGGTCATTGATGAAAGGGCTGGCTGTTCACAGAGTGCTGTGTCAAAGCATATTCATAGAAAGTTGACTAGAAGAGAAAGGTTTGGTAGGAAAATGTGACCAAGCAACAGGGATGACCGCAGCCTTGAGAGGATTGTCAGGCTAAGCCGATTGAAAAACTTGGGTGAGTTTCACAAGGCGTGGACTGAGGCTGGAGTCAGTGCATCAACAGCCATCACATACAGACATGGCCAGGAAATGGGTTACAAGTATTGCATTCCTAGTGTCAAGCCATTCCTGAACCAGAGACAACACCAGAAGCATCTTACCTGGGCCAAAGGCAGTTTTATGCTTGTGCATCAAATCAACAACATACCCCCGCAGACCCCTCTGTGTCAACCTTGCGCCGTTGAGTGACGTGCACCTCTCCAAAAATGTAACTGCGCGTCGAGGCTATGCAGACCGCAAGGACTGTGATTGGTCAAATTAATACGTCTTTTCCGAAATGTCGCTTTTCCGGTTTTCTCCTCCCTCTATACCGCCATTGTTTTGCTCAGCGTTGTTTTGTGAAAAGAACAACAATGGATGAATTTCGAGTCTAAGGTGAATATAAGTTTGTTTTTAACCTCTGTTTAGGTGGGCTACTAAGCTAGCTAGCTAAAAATGCTATCAGGTTGTCCAAATACATGTCGCCTTGGTACACAGTGGATAACGTCTGTGGAAACAAAATGTAACAAAAATGTTGTTTTGCAATGCGGTTTTCATATCTTTTTATTCTTTAAAGCTGCTGTAGCATAGGAATTTCCACACTGTCATACTCAAGTGTTAATTTATTACATGGTATTTGCCTTTCACTTTATATACCAATTTGATCTACATCGAATACCTAGATTTTTTTGCAGTAATTTTCCATTTACTTACACTTTTCATGTAATTTTGATTGTATTATTTTTTTCCCTCTCTCTACCCTTAGTGTAATACTTGTTTATTTGTATTCATGTGTAACTCTGTCTGAACTTGAACCTTTTTGTTTTATCTTTTTGTTATTTATTATGTTTTTGAGAAAATATACTATGTTTTATAAAACTATATATATGTAAGAGTAAAACCTAATCGATCTATCTGTCCATAACAGGGCCAAGTATGATGCCTGGAATCTTTAACTCGAGTCAGGTTGGTTTCATTAATTGTCCAGTCAGCCACTTGGAGTACCCAGCTCCCGGGTCGAGTCCAAACGGAAGCCAGGATGACTGGCTGGTTAAGCAGATGGCACAGCTAAACGTACGCAGGATGGACATACAAGAGAAGCTAGTGCAGGACGCCAGCAGTGAGTGTAGCAGAACACTGGCTGATTTGCCACGGAGGGTGCCAGAGGGTGCCCTTCGTCCCTCCAGCCATTCGTCCCCCCAGCCCTCCAGCCATTTTCTCCAGCCATTCGTCCCCCCAGCCCTCCAGCCATTTTCTTATCAAGCAAAAGAAAATGTGTTGTTTATGTGGGGTGACTTTTTGTTCTAGTTTCAGCACATGCTATTTAAAAGTTCTGTGAATGGCCCTGCTCAAGACCAGTGATTTTCAAACCTCCACAATGAGAGAGCCTGTATGTTTATGAGGCAAAACCTGTCTAAATGTTTACTTGAGATAAATCACATTTGGGCCAACCTGATGGACTCAGCATAACCTGCATCTTATAATATAGAAATACTCTCCAGCCTTTGTTGAGGATTTTACAGAATTGCTATCAACAATTTCCAGTTTGACTGTCTTGCTTTTGCTCAGGATTTTATCATTCACATAGATAATGCAAAAAGCAATATGGCAAAAGATATCATAGCTGTTTTAAATACTTTTGATTTGACTCAACATGTCCTTGGATCCACACACAACCATGGACAAACTCTAGACTTACTTATCAGTAAGGGCCTAAACATTTCATTGATTATTATTAAGGATTTAGCATCCTTAATTAATACAAATATCTGTACTTTTTTATATATTGATATCTCCTAAAATTGAAACTAGATCTGTGTCTGTCAAAAAGAGATGCTTGAATGAAAACACTAGGGTGCTATTTATAAAGGTCTTATCTTTTACACCAAGCATATCTGCGGACTCTGTGGATTTTGTCCTAGATTCCTATAACTCAAAATTTAAGAGTGCAATTGATGATATTGCTCCTGTGAAAGTCAGGAAGAAAAATGGCAGACAAAAAGCTCCTTGGAGAAACTTGTAATGTCTATGATTTATAACATGTAATGTTATGATGTTATAGTATTTTGTGTCTTAAGTTGTAAGCAGACATTGTTTTATTAAGTCCAAAAGAGGGCGCTCTAGTTTGAGTGTGGGGTGGAGACTGCGGGGACAGAAACTGAAAAGAACAACCAAAAAAGATGGTGTGTTAATAAATAGCAAGGTACACGATTGTAACAGAGATTTATAATTTCACTAAAAAGTATAAAAGCTACTTTTACAGTGTCAAGAGATTTATTCAAGAACTTTACACTGGCGACAAGGATTTAACTTTCATTCCCCGTCACCAAACATGGAAGCTGTACTGCCCTCATTCCCTGCGTTTGATATCAATGACGATCAAAACTCATCCATCCGCTGGAAAAAGTGGTTACAGCGCTTTGAAAACTTCATGGTTGCTCTAGATATTACGGATAATACAAGAAAACGTGCAATGCTTTTGCATTATGCTGGGGATGGTGTACAGGACATCTTTGACACACTTCCTGACACCGGAGAAGCAAAGGATTATAAATGTGCAAAAGACAAACTGAGTATTTTTCCCCTAAAATCAATATTGCCTATGAGACTTACAAATTCAGACAAGCTAAACAACTAGCAGGGGAAACACTTGACTCATATCACGTAAGACTACGGCACTTAGCAGCAACTTGTGATTTTTCAGATATTGAACGAGAAATCAAAACTATGATTATTCAAACATGCACATCCAATAAATTAAGGCGTCAAGCACTACAGAAATCAGAGATGACGCTAACAGAACTCCTGTCACTCGGCAGAACAATAGCACTTGCTGAGATTCAAGCATCAGGAATGGAACGAACACAACAAGGTGCAACACAAGAAAATTCGCGGGAAGACGTTATGGCTGTTGAAACAAGACGGGGAGTGGAAAAGAAAAGATGCTACAACTGCTCTGGTATTTTTCCCCACCGCGAGGGAATGGCATGCCCGGCACGTGGGAAAACATGCAATGCTTGTGGAAAACTAGGACACTTTGCCAAATGCTGTCGCTCTAAACAGCCACAAAACAGCATCGGAGGCAGACAGGAAGTGCATTATGTACACACCGGTGGAAGCAGCAGCACTACACCTCGAGCAGCAGGTACCACAGACACAGAGACGTCTGAAGAATATGTCTACACAGTTACTCGACAAAAAACACATCTCCCACATGCAAAAATAAAGGTCAGTGACGGTAACATACAAGTAATGCTTGATTCTGGGGCAACTGTAAACATCATTGATGAAGCAACCTATCAGAGACTGAGACATAAGCCCCCACTCACTAAATGTACAGTTCCCATCTTTCCTTATGGTTCAAACACCCTATTGCCTACTCTGGGAAAATTCACCTCACTGGTGGAATCCAAATCACGATTCACAAACGCAACTTTCCAAGTACTTCAAGGCAGTAATGGCAGCTTACTTGGCTATGACACTGCCAGTCAATTGGGACTAATCAAAGTTGCTAACACACTACACACAGCTCCAGAGCAGCCAGTACAGCCTATGACAACCTCAAACCAGATAGAGATGAATTCTGTAAGTGATCTCCTCACCGAGTTTGCTGACCTCTTTCAAGGGATGGGAAAATTAAAAGACTTTCAAGTCAAGCTACACATAAGGAAAGATGTTCCTCCAGTCACGCAAACTCACAGACGAGTACCGTTCCATATCAGGAAGCGAATTGAAGCTGAATTACAACATCTAGAGGAACTTGACATCATCGAGGAGGTGGACGGTCCCACTCTATTCGTTTCTCCAATTGTTCCGGTTCCAAAGCCAAAAGACCCAGAAGCAGTGCGTATTTGTGTGGACATGAGGATACCAAATCAAGCCATCGAACGAGAAAGACATCTCACACCTACAGTAGATGACGTAATACAAGCGCTTAATGGAGCTAAATTCTTCTCAAAACTAGATTTATACTGTGGATATCATCAGCTGGAACTGGAGCGATCATCACGATATATCACAACATTCTCCACTCATGTAGGACTGCGACGTTACAAAAGACTAAGATTTGGAGTTTCCTCGGCAGCAGAGGTATTTCAAAATGCCATTCAACAAGCCCTGGATGGTATCCCAGGAGTCATCAACTTGAGTGATGACATTCTGTTTTTTGGCAAAATGAAGGCTAGCCATGATCAAGCTTTGAGGGCAACATTTCAGCGACTTAAGGAAAAGAACCTAACTCTTAACAAGGCCAAATGCTCCTACGCACAAACCACTCTAGTCTTCTTAGGCTACACATTCTCAGGTGGAGGTTTCTCTCCTGATCCCAAGAAGGTTCAAGCGTTACATAAAGCTGCTGCCCCAAACAATGCCGGCGAGGTCTAAAGTCTTCTTGGCATGGCAAATTACAGTGGCCGTTTCATTAAAGATTTTGCCACCATAACTCAACCGCTAAGAGAACTTACAAAAAAAAATGTTCGCTGGACTTGGACCGAGGAACATCAGAAGTCACTTGATAAAATGAAACAAAGTCTAACAAGTGATGCTGTCATGACCTACTTTGACCCATACAAACTAACTGAACTGGGGGTTGACGCAGGGCCTGTGGGTCTCGGGGCCATACTGGCACAGAGAAGTGGCCCACATGAACCAGCCAGAGTGATAAGCTACGCAAGCAGAGCCTTGTCACCTATCGAACAAAAATATTCACAAACAGAGGCTCTCGCCATCGTGTGGGGCTGTGAAGATTTTCACATGTATCTTTATGGGGCACCATTTACCCTTGTCAGTGACCACAAACCATTGGAATGGATTTTCAATAACCTCAAATCCAAGCCGCCGGCTTGTATGGAACGCTGGAGTCTACGCCTTCAGCCCTACAACTACACAGTTTGTTACAAGTCTGGCAAAGACAACCAAGCAGACTATATGTCACGCCACCCCGCACAGATTTCACGTGTCTTTCATGGGTTTTCAAACACAGAACAACATGTGGAAGAATATGTGAAGTTTGTTACTGCAAATGCCATCCCTAAGGCAATGACACTAACGGAAATTCAGAATGCAAGTGCAGCTGACCCCACTCTATGCAAAGTCACCCAATTAATCAAAGGAGGCTAATGGAGGTCGCTATCTGAAAAACAGGATTTTGCTGATGGAATTGATGTTGCTGCACTACACTCATTCCACAAAATCAAAGATGAACTGACAGTAACCGCTACTGATGACACTGTACTACGGGGCACAAAGATTGTTATCCCCCATTCTTTACAAGCCAGGGCAATATCACTTGCACACGAAGGTCACCAGGGCCTGGTAAAAACAAAGAAACTGATCAGGGAAAAAGTCTGGTTCCCTGGCATTGACAGACAGGTAGAAACCATGATAGCTGGCTGCATCCCATGTCAGGCTGTTGTGCCCAACCGCACACAAGAACCTCTCCGCATGTCTGAGCTGCCATCATCACCATGGGAAAAAGTTGGTGTAGATTTCTGTGGTCCATTCCCCTCAGGTGATTACCTTTTGGTGGTCATTGATGAATACTCCAGATACCCAGAGGTGGAGATTCTACAGTCCACGTCAGCCAGAGCCACCATTGCTAAACTTGATAAAATATTCTCCACACTGGGAATTCCGCTGGAGGTCAAAACAGATAATGGCCCACCCTTGCAAAGCTCAGAATTTTCAGACTTTGCAACATATCTAGGCTTTAGGCACAGGAAGATAACTCCACTCTGGCCTCAGGCCAATGCGGAGGCTGAACGTTTTATGCGTACCCTTGAAAAGGCTATACGTGCTGCACATGTTGAAGGCCACCCATGGAAACAGACTCTGTATGCGTTCCTCCATAACTACCGTGCCACGCCTCACTGCTCAACTGGAATGGCTCCTGCTAATGTGCTGTTTGGAAGGCCCCTTCGAATCAAGTTACCTGGATCTCCTCTTTCCTTACAGTCTCTGACTGATGTGCCACTACAACAGGCAGATGCCCTGGCAAAGAACAGGATGAAAATAAATGCTGACCGGATGCGCAAGGTTGCTCCTTTGACTCTGAGAGTCGGCGACATAGTCCTATGTCGTCAAAAGAAGGTAGGGAAGCTATGCCCTGCCTACAACCCCCTCCCATACAAGGTTATTGCTGTCAAAGGTTCCATGGTGACAGCCAAACGCAATAACCATGTCATCACCAGAAATTAATCTCACTTCAAGACTTTACCAGCTTATGAAAATTACTCCTCTCAATCATGTGATTTGAAAGTCATGAGTGGTGGACGAGATGTTATGAACTGGACTGAATCTTTTCCTGAACAAACCCCAGAACATCTAGCCCCTGACCCCCTTGGGTCACAGTCACCTGTTAGCAGATACCCAATCAGACTGAATAGACACCCCCCCATCACACCTCACTGACTTTGAATGATGGTAACAGTAAAAAAAAAAAGTAAAGGAAGGAGGGTTGTAATGTCTATGATTTATAACATGTAATGTTATGATGTTATAGTATTTTGTGTCTTAAGTTGTAAGCAGACATTGTTTTATTAAGTCCACAAGAGGGCGCTCTAGTTTGAGTGTGGGGTGGAGACTGCGGGGACAGAAACGGAAAAGAACAATAAAAAAAGATGGTGTGTTAATAGCAAGGTACACGATTGTAACAGAGATTTATAATTTTACTAAAAAGTATAAAAGCTACTTTTACAGTGTCGGAGATTTATTCAAGAACTTTACAAAACTCAACAGCAGTACAAAAAATGAAGAGAAAATGCAGAAAATCTGAGCGCATGTGGCGGAAGACAAAACTTGTTGTCCATTATGACATCTATAAAAACACCCTTCATGCTTTCAATGTAGAACTAGGCAAAGCTAGACAGACCTTTTCTCAAATATTATAAACAGCAACTTTAAAAACACACACACTCTATTTGCTACTAACAAACCCCCCAAGTCACAGTCCCAGTGAAATGCTCCCAGACAGTAAATGCAGTGAGTTTGCTTCTTTCTTCTCAGAGAAAATAAATAATATCAGAAAGGTAATCAGCACATCCTTGAGTTGCGCTTAGGTCAGACAGATCAGACCACAACCTCAGAAATTAGTCAGAATGTCTGTTTTCAAAGCAATTAATAGTAACATTCTGGAAAAAAACAGTACAGCACCATAAAACATCGACCTGCGCCCTTGAAACACTTCCCACATCTTTTTTTTAAGTGTGTTTAACTGTTTAGAAGCAGATCTCCTAGAATTGGTAAATTCCTCACTTCTTTCTGGGACTTTTCCAAAGCCCCTAAAAACTGCAGTTGTTAAGGCCCTCCTGAAAAAGAGCAATTTGGATCACACCGTATTGACAACTACAGACCAATCTCAAATCTCCCTTTCATAGGCAAGATCATTGAAAAAGTTGTTTTCAATCAGATAAACAAATTCTTAAGCTCAAATGGACACTTTGACAATTTTCAGTCTGGCATCCGACCACATCACAGTACAATGACAGCGCTCGTAAAGATAATAAATTATATTCGCCTCAAAACAGATACAGGCAAAATATCAGTGCTGGTATTACTCGACCTTAGTGCTGCATTTGACACTGTCGACAACAACATACTTCTTGACAGGCTGGAAAACTGGGTTGGGCTTTCTGGGATGGTCCTAAAATGGTTCAGGTCATACCTAGAAGCGAGAGGTTACTATGTGAGTATAGGCAACCATAAGTCTGAGTGGAGATCCATGACATGTGGAGTCCCACAAGGCTCAATTCTCGCGCCACTCCTATTCAACCTGTATATGCTCCCACTGAGCCAAATAATGAGAAAGAAACAAATTGCTTACCACAGCTATGCAGACGACACCCAGATCTGCTTAGCCCAATCGCGAAACGACTACAGCCCCATTGACTCCCTATGCCAATGCATTGATGAAATTAACAGTTGGATGAGCCAAAACTTTCTTCAGTTAAACAAAGAGAACTAGGGGTCAAACAACTAAAGATCTTTGATGCTAGGGGTCAAACAACTAAAGATCAAGTCAGGAATCCTGGTGTGATTCTGGAGTCGGACCTTAGTTTCAGTAGTCATATTAAAGCAATAACTAAATCAGTATATTATCATCTTAAAAATATCTCAAGAATTGGATGCTTTGTTTCCAGACAATACTTAGAGAAACTTTCATCATGCTTTCATCACCAGCAGTGTGGATTATTGTAATGGCCTCCTCACTGGTCTTCCCAAAAAGACCACAAGACAGCTACAGCTTATACATAAACGCTGCTGCCAGGAAGCAGAACCAGAACATATGAACATATCACGCCAGTCCTCAGGTCTCTACACTGGCTCCCAGTCACATTTAGGATAGACTTTAAAATATTATTACTGGTATATAAATCACTCAATGGCCTAGGACCTAAATACATTACAGATATGCTCATTGAATATATACCCAACAGACCACTCAGATCATTAGGATTACATCAGCTAGAGATACCAAGGCACTACCTTCCACTATATTTTATATGGTTCGTTCAGTCTCTTTTATTTCTTAAACTGTACTATTTTTCTAATAGTTTTTTTTCATTTTAATTGCTTTAATTTAACATTTAATCTGCATTCAATTGTTATGTTTTCCTGTTCATGTAAAGCACCTTGAATTGCCATTTTGTATGAAATGTGCTATATAAATAAACTTTCATTGCCTATTATATTCATTTTTCAACTGGAATATTTGTTTGTAGAAGCCGAGGCTGTTGGTTGCATATAAGTCTTGTAATTTTTTAATAAGCTTTTTTCTTTCTTTTTCAAGAGGCCACATTTACACAGTTTTCTATAGTGTATCCTAGAAGAAGCATCTCACAGGCGACACCCCCTAGCGTTATGGCGGTGAAATGCACCATGTTGCAAAGAAACACGTTCAACCAACGCAGAACTCCGAAAGGGTCTTGACGCCTTCAGAGTGAGTCCGTCAGGGCGACGCCCCATCAGAGTGGCGCCCCGTCACAGCGACGCCTTCAGAGCGACGCCTTCAGAGCGATGCCGTCAGCCTTCAGAGCGACGCCGTCAGAGCGACGCCGTCAGAGCGACGCCGTCAGAGCGACGCCGTCAGAGCGACGCCGTCAGAGCGACGCCGTCAGAGCGACGCCGTCAGAGCGACGCCGTCAGAGCGACGCCGTCAGAGCGACGCCGTCAGAGCGACGCCGTCAGAGCGACGCCGTAGCCACAGCGTGGAGTTTACGCAGAAGTATAAAGGGGCCTTAAGGAGAAAAAGACCTGGCCCATTGCTAGGTGGTCCAAAGTCCTCTTTTCAGAAGAAAGTACATTTTGCATTTAATTTGGAAATCAATGTCCCAGAGTCTAGAGAAATAGTGGAGAGGAACTGAATCCAAGTAGCTTAAAGTACATTATATTACCAATCTATGATGATTTGGGGTGCAAAGTCATCTGCTAGTGTTGATCCACTGTGTTTTATCAAGTCCAGAGTCAATGCAGCCGTCTGCCAGGTGATTTAGGGGGCACCTCATGCTTCCATCAGCTGATAAGTTTTATGGAGATGCTGATTTCCTTTTCCAGCAGAACTTGGCACCTGCCCACGGTGCCCAAACGACTGGTGTCTGGTTTGCTGTGGTAATGGTATTACTTTGTTTGATTGGCCAGCCAACTCGCCTGACCAGAACACCATAGAGAATCTATGGGCTATTTTCAAGAGGGAAATGAGAGACACCAGACCCAACAATACTGATGGGCTGAAGGCCACCATCAAAGCATCTTGGGCTTCCATAACAACCAGCAGTGCCACAGGCTGATTGCCACCATGCCACATTGAGGCAGTTATTAGTGCAAAAGGAGCCCCAACCAAGTATTGAGTGCATGAATACGTTTCAGAAGGTCCACATTTCTGTATTATAAATTATTTATTCTAATATTTTGAGATACTGTTTTTTTATTTCTATGAGCTGTAAGCTGTAATAATCAACATTGAAACAAAAAAAGGCTTGAAATATGTCACTTTATGTGCAACAAATCTAGAATATAAGGTTTCCCATTGTGAATTAAGACAGGACTAATTTCTTTCACTATCTATTTAAAGTTATCTGTTTTATAGATATTGTAACAATCAGCTGTCAGGATCGATTTAGTTATGATCAGTGAGTCTCCTTATGAAAAGAGTTGCAGTTTTCACTACTGAAATATTACTGTGTCCTTCAGTTATTTGATAGATCAAAATTAAATTGCTGATCCACACAGCAATTTAATTATTTATAAATAAAAGTCATGGAAATTGTCAGGGTTGCCTTGACCTTTGCATAGGACTGTATATAGACTGCTGTCTGTTTATTTGTGATGTGTGAAAAAAAACTGATTTATTTTTAGAAATTTGAGAATTCTATTTGGGTCTAAAGGATTAAATTAAGAAGTGAGATTATATAAAAAATTACTAATGACTAATACCTTCAAGTACTGTACTTTTTTCTTTGCCTCCCCCTGCCTTCTCCAGGCTCTCACGCATCAGTGACGTGCAGGAATTCAACCTGCCCACTCTCGTTAACAACTGAAGTTTTTAAAGCTCATTCGCAAAACATTTATGATCTCTGCTTGTGCTGGGTGTATGTGTGCGGTGCGAAACAGCCTAACAAATGTTTTTCATTATTACAAAAAACACGACATTTTGGGCGGTTAAACTGTAAGGCAAGCAAATATTTGCCTGTACTTGTAACGTAACCAACTCAACACTGCAGTTCCACATCACGTAAAGTAACAGTAATCCTTTGATCCTTTGATTGCATGAAAAAAATTTCAGTTAATTTATTTAATTTTTTTGCTACACTCATACTATTTAGACCTGGTACTTACTACTGGAGTCCAGAGGGTGGTGCTAAAATACCATATACCAGTACGCACAAACATATAGGCATAAATTAAAACAACAGTACATATACACTGGCCATACAATACAAACTGAATATATTTATATATAAATGACTCCATGTCTCAGTTCATGGCATGCCACCAGACTCTGGGATGACGTGACAAATTTATTGATCTAAAAAAATGGAGCATGACCTAGAAAAGCTGAATGTATTTTTGCAAGCACTTTTTGCAAACATAAGGTAACTGCAATAGCCATGCTTCCTTAGTTTTCAATGCATAATTGTGATGAAGAGACTAAGGAATTAACTCACTATTTATAAAGAGATATTATCCCACCAAAAATAAGATATCAGCATAATTAAAATACAATTAATTCTGTCAAGAATCTTGTCCTTTTTTCTAAATAAGATGACATAAAGTATGACACAGATATCCAAAAAGAAGGAAGTATTGGTTCTTTGAAAGCATATCTTCAGCACTCCTAAATAGGAATGATTATGGAGTATGGATCCCTGATTATAAACTGGCTTTGAACCCTGATTGACTGAAATTTTGATACGTGAGGAGGATGGATGATTTGGTAGATAATCTGATTGATCAATTCCCCCCACCTGCAATTGTTCACTAAAATGTATGATTTTTTAATATTTAGAGTTTGGGGAAATACTGCAATTAGAGGAGTGAGCCTTTAAAAGGAACACACAGTCATATCTGTCTTGGCTTTGGAAGTTACGTATTCATATTTTATGACCCTGTGAGACATGAGCATGTCTTCTGATCAATTCATTTTTTGTCTTACAGAATCCTCGCCGAGAAGTTGAGCGCATTATGCACTACCTGGATATGTCGCTTGGTTATGATGTCATCAGTCACATTGTGGAGCTGACCTCCTTTAAAAGCATGAAAGAGAACCCAATGGCCAACTACTCCTCTATGCCAACACCAATTTTTGACCAGTCCATCTCCCCCTTCATGAGAAAAGGTCAGGCCATAGGAGATAGATAGATATTGCATTGTTATAACTCTCTCTTTATAGAGTTAGCATGTGGCAGCATCATTGAGGTTATCATCATTTTTAATAAAAAAATTCAAATTTTCTCCCCTCCCAATTGGTTTTGTCAAATTCCCATTAACCTTGTTGATGTGGTATGGTGAGGGAGGCCCAGCCCCCCGATTATTTTAGCACTGCTCATCCGACATGGAAGCCTTTAGTCACCTCATGTATGGGATGATTACGATCACCAACTATACTTTTGTGATTGGGTTTATAGGTGCCCAATCAGAACACAAGAAGTCGTTGGAGAGCGATGTGGCAGGATATATAATCTCATTTATCTATCCCGAATCCCGGGCAGCACTATGCCAATTTGCACTGCATGGCAAAGGTGGTCTGAGGAAAGTCAGAAATCCCATGGTTGGGCTGAAACCCACAACCATCGCGATGACTTAGCCCACTACGCCTCATGGACCCCCATGTTATCATCATTTTTTATTACTAAACCAGAAGATGTTCAGTTCTTATTTTCTTCTCTATTCATTGGCAAACATACTGAAATAGTGTATACTGCCACCACTTCTGCTGGCAACTTACTGCCATGCAGCTGCAGTTATGAAATGTTTTGTTTTGCTGTACTTAATCAACTACTATGCAACTCTTTGTACTTGAGAAACAAGCCAATGTAAATTTTAGAACAATTTGAACACCAATACACTTTTTAGTGGAATTTTCAAGATATTAACTTTCTGAATATAGAATGTGGCAGGTACATTTACTATTTTATTTTTTGTACTATATTACATATTTCAGTTTAAGTTGTTTTAATATGTTTTAGTATGCGAATGACTCAACTGTGTTATGTTGTCTTTCAGGTGAAGTAGGTGATTGGACTAATTATTTCTCTCCTGCCCAAATTCAAATGTTTGATGACGACTACAAAAGGCAAATGATGGATGCAGACATTCCTTTCCGGACTAATATCTAACCAGATGTTCCTCTATTTATTTCCAACATAATGCAACTAGACAGACCAAAGACAGTAGAAACATTTATAATTTATCTTAAATGCATACCATGTATTTGAATCGCTGCTCACTTATTCAGTCGTAATGTTGAAAGTGAAACAACAAATGAACAATGCTTCAGTATCAGCACTTTGGTAAAACTTGCTAATTAAAATGTGCTTTACAATGCATCATTTACATAAAAATATGTTGATGTAATAGTAAGAATGAGGTGGAGTTCGGGTGAGTTCCAAAACTAAGGCACAGAACACTTTTAAAATTTTTCTTAAACAGTGTATTTTCATTTCATTACACTTTATGATACTTGGAAGTCCTTAATGTTTTCTATAGTGGTAAGCTAATAAAACAACTCTAATGATTCCTGTGTCTCTCTCCTACCTACCATTTCCATTGTTACAAAACCACTGCAAAATGATCAGTGCCTCTGGTTCTATTAATAGCTTTGTGTTTGCTAAGATGAAAATGTTTGTTTTATTCCATAAACTCCAACAACATTTCTCCCAAATTACAAACACAATTTTATGCATGTATTTGCAGAAAATTACAACTGGTCAAAATAACAAAAAGATGCAGTAATATCAGACCAGGGTCGAACTGGGATTGGCCATCGTCCCAGGACTTAACGTAGACTGGCCCACGACCCATGTACAGTATCCGAATACAAATACAGACCATGCCTTATTATACGATACTAAACTAATGATGCAGTGCTATCATTGGCTGCTAACAAAATTAGATCTAATAACACAGTTCTTAATTATACACTGTTCATTGCTACCTCCCACAATTTACTGTTCGCAGGTCAAATTTGACATAAATACAATAAAAATGACAAAAAGTATATTTAATAGAACATTTCTTGTAAAAATAACCTTAGAACATTAACAGCTACAACATATGTGTGTGTGTTTCCTCACCTACTTCATATCTACAAACCGTAACCGGAGTATCAGGGGCTAAAAAATCCATTGTCTTTACTTCTGGTGCTTACAAATCCTTGCAACTTACAATCCTAAATTAGCGCATTTTATAAAAAACTATTTGGAAAAGGGCTGGCCTTAGAAGGCTGAACCTTACAGTATTTTTTTTCAAACGACCCTATAGGCGCCCACGAATCCTCTCATCAAAGTTTTTGACAGCTCAGTTTAGGGGGGTGGGCCAGGAAGGGTTGGGCAGGAAGGATGTGGGTAAAGGGGGGTCAGGAAGGATGTGGGTTACAGAGGTGGGTGTAGGGGACAGGGGGGTCAGGTGTGGGTGGCAGGAAGGATATGGTTAAAGGAGGGTCAGTGGAGGGGGCAGGTCAGGAAGGGGTGACAGCTGTGGGACCCCGGAAGTGGGGGAAGGGACAGGAAGGGGGGATGGGCTGACAGGATGTGGGGGCTAGGAAGGGGGCGGGGTTTATGACGGGGGGCAATAAATCATTCAGGTGGTCATAATGTTTTGGCAGTCTGACCGGTGGGTTATCCTTTAACCTCCTCTGGGGTAGTAGAAGGAGCATGTGAAAGAGATGGATACCTATAATTTACACAAGACTGATTTGTTTGACAGGTGTGGTTCACATTGGGGGAGAAGTACATTTGTTCAAGAAAACACTGGGCTCCCATCATTTACTCTAAGCTCTCTTGTGGAAAGTATTATTCATGTGTAGTGTGGGCACACAAGCACAGAAAAGTTGTAGGCGTGTGTGTATGGAGATGTCTTTCATCTCCTGGATAAAAATTTAACTCTTTTCCATTCATTTTCTATGGCGGTCATACTCACAATAATAAGGTCTTGAGGCAATCGGATGAATGCCATATGTATGGTACAGGGAATGTGTAAATTAGTCATTTTTTACCAGAACAATGTTAGAAGGATACAAGTGCTTTATGATTGGAGCCTAACGGAACTACGTTCTCTTACATGTGACCAGCTTACAAACGCTATAAAAACTGTATTTTGTGATATTTAAAAAATACATGTATGTACAGCTCTGGAAAAAAATCAAGAGACCACTGCAATTTCTTCTTTAATAAACCCTAACCTCTAAAATGTCACAAGTCATCTAACAAAGATCAGCTGCTTGAATATTTGCACCAGGAGTGGCATATAGTAACCCAACATCAATGTGAAAGACTTGTCGAGAGCATGCCAAGATGCATTAAAGCAAAAAAGGCCAAAGGCCCCAGTTTAAATCTTGGTAATACTTATTATTACGTGGGCTTGCCTGTCAGGCAACATGACCAGTATGGTCCAACTCAAGTTCTATTTAGATCTTTGATATGTTTACTTTTGCAATTATAAACATCTAAAATGTGCCTAAATTAAAATGGGTTTCAATGAAAACCAGAGTAGTATAGTCATTTCTAACAAAAACGGCTGTGCTTCATGATCAATTAAGATACGATGACCAACTTACAAGGTGTAAGACTATCCTAAGTTAAGCCCGATTTACACCAGGTCCGGCAAACTGGTTGCATTGCGGCGGAAGTCCATTAATTTCAATAGGAAGCAATGCGCACTGCTGCGGTAAATCTAGCGGAGCCGGCAAAATGTGGATGCAGTGCGGCGGGTGTGTCGCAAGAGTTGAAATAATCCAACTTTTGCGGTGCTTTGCCGTACGGTGCCAGAACCGGAAGTTGATTTACCTCAGAGAAAGAGCTAATATGTCACTTTCATCTATGGGTGTGTGAGATTGCAAGACAAGCTTTGACAGCTCAGTAGATAGTTTTCATATTGTCAATGAATACTAAACTGAAAACAGCTCCTGTCAGTCGCCTTGCTAGAGGTGTACAGTTGTATGCAATGTTGCCCACCATCTCGTAGATACGGAGGAAAGATTACGATGTTGATTGCAGTGTACAAGTGTGTCTGCATTACGATGCCGTACGGGGACTTTTTGCCTGATCTGGTGTGAATCGGGCTTTACAGATTTATTAAATGTTTAGTAGTATCATAAGTAGTTCTTGGACGGCTTAAAGATGCAGTAGGTAGTATATTTTCATGTAAAATAAATGTTTTGTCTACATAAAGATGGTGTCTAAATTAATGAGGCCCTGTGAGTTATGATCAGCTCCACAGACAGCTCTGAAAACTGTAACTTGGCCCAGAATCACTTCAGCCAATCCGGTTACAGCCAATCGCCTTTGGAGAGGCGGTTCTTGGCTCAGTTGTGAACGCGCACATTGCCATAGGCTGAGTACAGATACAGACCAAAACATTTTTTACACATAAGCTGAAAACATGGCAGCTAAAAATGACAGTGGCCTGATACAGCATAAAGTTAAAAAAACTGCACAGGTAAAAAAAGTGTATTCACATTATACGATTTATAATACAATTCGTTTTCTTATTTGATTGAGTAGCTAGCTGTTAGCTCCTAGTGTTACTAAGCTAATGATAGCTAGCCTAGTTACCCAAGGAGAAATTATACGTTGCCAGTGATTAATTTCTGGACATGCAAAACAATTAGGGTCAGCATGTTCATTTATATACGGGTGGTTTAGCTTGATAAGAGGTGTTATCATTAGTGAATTGAAAACAAACAGATTCCTCTATGTGTTTATTCGCTATCTAGCTGCATGTAACATGTTTATAACGTGATTTGCAGTTATGGTGAAAGACTTCAGAGATCTAGACGGAAGCACTGTTTGCCAGCTTGTCCTGTATTGTGCATAATGTGTCTGATCAGTGAGTAAATGCAAAATGCAGTCTGTGAACCTTTTTATCTTGGTACTGTAGCTAAAGGAATCTTTGGGAAGTTTTTGTGTTGTCCATTATTATTTTATATATTTGTACAGTTTACGAAAGATACGTGGGGCCATTCAAAGCAAACAGATGTGGTCTGTGTACTTGGCAAATGTAAATGTTTTGTGACTGTTATACACAACTCCCACACAAGGGTGTCAGATGGCTCAGTGTTAAGGTATTCAGGCTCGTAGTCGTAAGGTTGCCGGTTCAATTCCACACTGTGCCAAATGTCATTGTGCCCTTGAGCAAGGCACTTTACCCTAAGTTGCTCCAGGGGAATATTCCTGCTGTAAGTGAATAAGAGCATCTGCTAAATAACTAAAATGTAAGATGTACTTGATCATTTAGTTCCACTACTGACTGAAAAAATATTGGTGTAACTCTTTGTACCCACTATACCACAGTCAGAATGTTTTGTTTTCTACTGGACAGACTGCCCCCTGGAAGGCATCTACAGAACCAGGTGCCAAAGGAAAGCAAAGACGATCATTGCTGATACAAGCCATCCGAGCCACAGACTGGTCCAGTCCCTCAGCCTCACTAGATGCATCTTTTTCCCACAGGCTGGTTATGACAGTATGGACATTTGTAATGCCCAGCCCAGTGTGGGCTGGCATTCATAGAGACTTTAAGTATGGACTCCTTATATATGTTTAGGTATTTTCTATGTATTTATGTTTATTCAGTGCATCCCAAGTAAAAAAAGTATATTTAAATTATACTCCAGTATTATACTTTTAGTATACTTATGTTTAACCATAAGTATATATTCAGTGTATTTAAGTATATTTGAAGTATACTTTCAAAATATACATACCAAAATAATATATTAGAAGTATTTTTAGGATAAATAAAATACATTTCAAGTACATTTAAATATACTTTTTTTTAACTTGGGATTGCATTAAGTTTTCCCTTATATTTACACGTACTGGCCCTCATTTATTAAACGTGCGTACGAACAAAAACAGGCGTACGACGGGCGTACGGCGATTCATACGCAAAGCAGCGGATTTATCAATTTGAATGTGATCGTAGGCTGCGATAAAA
>JACXGM010016965.1:0-20074 GCA_016801145.1 Umbra pygmaea
ATTCATTTTAGATAATAAAATCATGTATGTGGAATAAACAAATCATGATTCATTTTAGATAATAAAATAATGTATGTGGAATAAACAAATCATGATTCATTTTAGATAATAAAATAATGTATGTGGAATAAACAAATCATGATTCATTTTAGATAATAAAATAATGTATGTGGAATAAACAAATCATGATTCATTTTAGTTAATGAAATAATGTATGTGGAATAAACAAATCCCCATTGTCATTTCACACGATTAAGCATTACGTAAATACTGTACTATGTGTCTGAAAAACAAACAGAAATTCTAGGTTTTTTTTCATGAAAGCCTCAATAACTTACACTCTCAGCTTTGTAAGACTTGTAAAAAAAACACAATAAACACATATTTACAGGAATTAGACTACAGTATTTCCAACAAGTTTATCGAAGCCAAATCCTTCTATTAGATTATACTAATATTTAATACAGATCTCTCTATATATAAAATTGTACAAAAATATTGTATGTCCTGTGGCAAATAACACTTTTGTGTATTTTCCATGATTGTCAGTGTTGGTGGGTAGTAAAGCGAAGGAGGCAGATGCAAGGTAGTGTAAACTGGCGTGAACTTTACTTGTGTACAACCAGGCATCACAAAGCACAATTGGACGAAGTACCAGAGTAGAGATAACGTAGCACATATCAAAAATAAAAGAGGCCCAAAAGTGCAAACCTAACCGATATTCACTGGTCATCTACTTAAAGTAAATAACCTCAGATGTATCAGTAATGGTACACAAAAAAATCGTAACAACCTTTGACAAACAAGAACCAACACATTTGGATTGGCAAATGGGACTTAATTCTAAATGGCCCACAGGTTTGCGTAATGAAGGTGCCGTGGTAACACGTCAAGTCAGTAGCTGAAGTAGCTAACAAGGGAGAGCTGAAACATCGGATCCAAGGGGGCGTGGGAATGATATAACAATGATTCAGAAAAAAATATACTTTCATCAGCCAAATACATTTAAACTCAGTAGTTCACAATTCCTGACATTCAATCATTTGTGTGTATTGGTTAGGGGTCTACACCTGAAAACAACTTGATTTTATCATGAGTGTTTGTTTTAATAGCTTGAAAAATGTATTGCTTCTTTTAAATGGGGTGAATCTCTCCTCAGGTTTGGGAAAACATTTGAAGTAAAATGGTCCAGCAGTGTCAGAAATATTTATTTTAGATAGAAAGAAAAATTGAGAGGAAGAAGTGTTGAAGTCACAGTGTACTAAACGTTTGTCTCTGCACTGCAACTAACATTGTGGAGAATGAACACTATTATTCCAAGGAACAAGAATTACCATGTTTTAGTTTTGCCAACTTTCTTTTACCAAATCAAACACTAAGATCGCAATCAAATGTACCGGGTAAGACAACAAAAAATCTTGTAATTTTGTTCCAAACATCTCACCATTTCTAGCAATAAGGACATGACACAAGTTTTTGAAAAAACTGAAAAGTTGACAGGAATATGGAACGGATATTATAGGGATGAAATTGATCTATGACAGGATGTTGGAGTTCTTAAATTTCATTTAAAAAGGGCCCATGTATAAACATTATGTATTGGCTGATTTAAAAAAGAAATGTATCTGTGACGCCTTCAAGACGCAGATCCACTGCCTCCTGGAACCCAACTCCAAACAGCAGTGAAAACCAATATTCCAGCCCTCATGAATACACATCCCTCAGCTCAGGTCACAATCACATGAATTCTGATCACCTGTGTCTTGTCTGTATTAGGGATGCTCATTTCGGGTAATTTTCCTGACCGACAACCGGAACTCGTTAACCGATTATTAACCGTTAACTGATAAGATTATAAGATTCAATTGGCTTTAAATAAAAAATGTAATTGACGAGTATATTCAAAAATTAAATATACAAACATTTTTTTTAACAGATTTGTTTTAATGTCTAAACAGCATACAGAACAAATCAATAACAGCTGCCGGGTGGACTAGCTTTGCGTATAAGTTCACTCGGGTGCAAAGTTTACACTAAACGATACGATGAAACTAGTTAGTTTCATACTAAAGCTGTGTCGATGTTTTGGCGTAAAGTCCACACCAACCAAAATATTTGTCATAGACGTTTTCACTTTCTGTTTTCAATCAAAGGAAAGTAGCCTTGATGCAGTGTTTACATAGTTGTCAAATTATAGAATGAAAACAGTCGGTGACAATCTGGAACAAGGTTGTTGCTTACAGGAGGCCTACTACAAATAAGGGCTATATTTCATTAACACAAAACAAAATGTTGATAACGCTTGCTATGCGTTATGTTGATAACTATACAATATCTGCAGAGCGCACCCATTTAATTGAAATTACCATTACGGTCCTCTCCGAAAATAAAGTGCGGGTTTTCAATCACTGTGTGTGTTGTTTTTAAGGTAACATTATTTTGTCGGCTATAATGCATCAGGAGCATGATGAATTATAGCAGATAAAATAATATATGCTTCCCAATTCGATAGCGTTATACCTTTCTGTACATGAAAAAATGAAAGCGCAATTTAATATCACAGTCATCATAAATGTCCAATGGTTGTCATTTTAAATGAACAAAACAGACAGCCAGTATATTTCGCTCCTCATTATATCTCTCCACCTTTTAAAACGAAGTGCCAGGCTCTGGTTGCGCGTGTCAACGCGCCACGTGATTTAACTAATATAGGCTATATATGTAAAAAATTTAAAAAACTTCTTAACCGTTCGGTTAACGGTTAAACGGTCAATATGAGCATCCCTAGTCTGTATGTGTATATAAGCTTGTTTGTTAGACGAAACCATTGTGAGGTATTGTTTGTATTATAGTGACATACTGAGCATTTACTCTGAAGTCTGGTCTGGTCTAGTCTAGTCTAGTCTAGTCTAGTCTAGTCTAGTCTAGTCTGGTCTGGTCTGGTCTGGTCTGGTCTGGTCTGGTCTGGTCTGGTCGGGTTGGGTCGGGTCGGGTCTGGTCGGGTCTGGTCGGGTCTGGTCGGGTCTGACCTGTTTTCTGTCCGTGTTTTAAGCTCTTTTGGGTTTGCCCTTTATACCTTCGCCTGTGGAATTCCTGTGTACCGAAATACCTGCCTATCTTCTGACTACTCATAATTCTAATTGTGTTCCTCTGCCTGTGGATTCCAGTGTCCTGCCTGAGCTTAACTACCTCTGTCTCTGGATCGAGTACTTCCATGACCTGTCTGTACCAACCTGTTTCTGCCTGACCCTTGGTTGTTGGATTGTATGAATAAATATTACACATTGCATAATTGTACGCATGTCCAGTCATATCATTACAGTATAAAATAATGTGACACAACAGACATAGTGTCAGATACTCAGGACCTCATGTCCTCATCTCAATATATTCTTCACTATCATTGTCAGACACTTTTACACAGTCATGTCTATTGATTAAAGACCTTCAAAACAATGCTTACCTGAATTCATACAAACATACTGTACACACATACTCTTTCTACCAGTCAACCGGACTGCAGAATTGTACTTCAGTTTTGCTCAAAGACGGGGCTGGGGGGAGGTAGTTTGATGAAATAACATTTCTTATTTTTTAACGCATACTGTAGCTATAGTATGTGGCCCTTCACTTGGTTACCAAAACTCAAATATGATTGCCTAGCCCTGCATTAGAGTATCAATAAAAAAAACTAAATCCATATTGTTACCTAAAATTGTTGTGAGAGGGAAATAAAATGGTCTGTAATAAAAAAAACAGCTAGTTTCGATTTTGAACATTTCAACTCTACACTTTTTTAAATTGTTTATATTTATTGTGGTCATTTGTTAATTTTATATGCTGCCGCAATATTTAATTGGAGAACAGGAAAATACAAAACAAAGTTGTAATGTGATTTTATCTCTGTTTCACAGCTGTGTAAATAGGTATTACCATGTAAGAGTCCTATTAATACTTTTTCTTATGTATAAGATGTATCTATGAACACATCTTATTACTTCACGGAGGAACTTATTTCCCTTTCTCAATGTATCTTGTACATTCGGCGTCAGACACTCACACATGTTGATAGAATAAAGCCTTTTAAACGTACAATATGTAGTTTCTGGCCACTAGGGGGCTCTCTAATAAAACAATACCAAAAGATGTACTTGGATGACTTCGGGAAGTAGAATGGGATCATGGGTTTTGTTATCGTTGTCAATGACAACCTTCCAATCTAGCGTGTCCAGCAGATAAATGTTCACTGACAAAGTAATGTATTGTTAAAAATATTATAACTTTTTTCACGTTATGTTTGGCGGATCCCTGGAATGTAGAGCAACTAGAACAGTCAAAGGTTATATGACGCCATTGACGGAATAAAAAACTGAAACGTCCCGTGTCTTCGAATTATATTACAAATTTCTCTGGATTTGAAAGTTGGTGGAAACATTTAGGATAATGTAAGTACACAACTAAGAAATATAAATAATATAGGTATAGTGATGTTTGCTTTTTTAATGCACAGCACATCTTTTGTTATTGTTTTGGAAAACTACATATTAACTTTAAGGTAATGCTTCCCACTAGGGACATGTGCACAGACATAATTCGAACATCTATTTGAACAACTGAACATTTTTATTTACATTTTGTTGAGTTGTCAACTAACATACAGTACCTTTAATTTAAAATAAACAACAGCAACAATGCAAAATGGTACAAAATATTATACAAACAATCTTCATGTAAGCTCTGTATATTGTTTTAACTTCATCATTAGTAATAACTATTTTATCTGAAAGAAATGTAGCTATGCCACCATGGCCAAAGTTTGTATCCTGGTCACAGTTTTCTGGCTATGCCTGGGAGTTCTGCTGGGGCAGCGCCAATTGCTACAGTGCTGCCTAAGTTATAGATCAGGTGCATGTGAATTCAATCATGTTGTATGGTTGACAAATATGTAAGCCTCCTGTACACTCACAGGCCACTTCATTAGGTACACCTGTTCAACTGCTTGTTAATCCATATATCTAACAAGCCAATCACATGGCAGCAAGTCAGTGCATTTAGGCATGTAGACATGGTCAAGTCAATCTGCTGTTCAAACCAACCATAAGAATGGGGAAGAAATTTGATTTAAGTAACTTTGAACGTGGCATGGTTGTTGGTGCCAGATTGGCTGGTTTGAGTAATTTAGAAAGAGCTGATACAGTATACTTGGAATTTCCCACACAACCATTTCTAGGGTTTACAGACGATGGCAGAAAAAGAGAAAATATACAGTGAGCATATATTCTGTTCTCTGGGCAGAAATCCCTTGTTGATGGCAGAGGTCAAAGGAGAATGGCCAGACTGGTTCAAGCTGATAGACAACAGTAACTCAGTTAACCACTGGTTACAGCCAACGTATGTAGAAGAGCAACTTTGAACACGTAACACGTTGAAACTTGAAGCAGCAGCAGAAGACCACAATGGGCACCACTACTGTCAGTTAACAACAGGAAACGGAGGCTACAATTTGCCACCAACATTGGAAAATAGAAGACTGGAAGTATGTTGCCTGGTCTGAAGAGTCTCAAAACTGTTTTCTTGAACATGACAATTCGTTTACTGTGCTGAAATGGCCTCCACCGTCACCAGAGCTCAATCCAATCGAGCACTTTTGGGATGTGGTGGAATGAGAGATTTGCATCATGGATGTGCAGCCGACAAATCTGCAGCAACTGTGTGATGCAATAATGTTTTGTTGAATCTATGCCATAAAAATGTACAGCAATTCTGAAGGCAAAAGGCAACCCATAAACTGCTAGGGGTTGCTGAATCCAATGTGTGTAACGTTTGGTGTAGTATGTATAGTGTAGGCGTCGGTATAACAAGTAAAGTTTAGTTAAGATGCTCGTAGGCAGCAAAAAATGAACAAAACAAAAAGGAACACTTGTTCATGCATAAACTAACATAAAGAGCGTTCGTGGGTGCAAACACTCTGTTCAGGAGAAGACTGCAACTAGTATCGCGAGCACCAGCGAGACTATAAATAGTTACGGCGCTCCCATGACGTCACATTGTCGCGCGCCAGGTCGGCAACGGCGAGTATACTGAATGTTTAAGAGTTCACAGAATTCCTTACTAAAAGTTGATCTTGGCAACTCGGTGGATAGGTTTTAAAAGGTAACTCTTAGCTAAAAACCTTTAGTGCTGTTTCGGAGTCCTTTTAGCAGTAAGATAAAATGTTTTTTGTGAATACAAGCCCTGATCTGTAATAATACAGACAACATTTGCTCTGATGACAATATGCAATAAAGTTGTTTTGTATAAAATAAAGTATGGTAATGTTTCTTTGCCCATCTATGAATGAGGAAGAGTACACTGTCTACATGTTACACATGAATGTCTGCGCATCGTACATTTTAATGTACAATATATACTACATGTATGATTGTTTGTCAAATCAGTTAATTATTTCTTATTTTGTTGGTTTAAATATTTATCGACTGGAAGCAGACATTTTGAATGTGACCTGCTACACCATCAATTTGTTGGACATCCCAATTTATGTTAAGATTGTTTGCTTTGAAAGGTTTAAATAATGACATTCCATTATTGCTCTTTCAAGTAACTTTCTTTTTACAGTAACAATCATCAATTATTTGCATCAACATATACAAAGCCAGCATTCATAAAAATGCATATTGCTACTTACAGTGAAAAGGTATTCATTTAATTCTGTCTGTAATAAAAAACTGTCAATGTTTATTGTAAATTTGTAAGAAATACAGTATCTGAACTTGTTTACTGTTATTCTATGGTAAATGTTTAGGAAGAAGAAAACAAAGTTTTTGTTTTTGTCCCTCAGTTTTACAGCAGTACACTGTAGATAAGGCCTATTGTATCACTGGACACTTCTTCTTACTTCACTCAAGAACTAATTTCCTCATCTCCAAATATTCTTTAGCCGCAAACAAACTCTAAATTTTATCTGGTTTATCACATGCTGGATTCTGAGGTGTGGTTGTTAGCACCACTGATGTTTAAATATTTTAGAGTGCCCAAGGAATGGCCAGTCTGCAGCTGGCTATAGTTTATCTGGAGATAATAAAGTTAATAACAGAACTGGCTGAGGGACTGTATATTTTAAAGAGGCTTCCCAGCCACATCGAATTCATCACTAAACACCATAGGACAGGATGAACAGAATGGAAGCTGTTAAGTTCCCTACTCCCACAGGTTAACTTGTGTTTATTTTTCAGTGCATTTCAGACACATCTCTCTTCCTCCAGACACATTCTGAGACACAAAGGTTTTTATTTGACCTTGTTAATATTACAGTGAATAAACACAGGATTTGCCCATAGTAGCAGAACATTGAGATGTTATTATCAAAACATAAACAAATGGCTATATTTGCACCACATTCCAAATAGGTCTAAACAAAGGGCTGTTTATATGACCGACCCTAACACCCTGAACACTGTCCTGCCTCATTCTTTTCCAATGCTATAAAAGGAACTGTGCCATTATTTACATTAACTTTTAAATCAGCATGTAGGACAGGCAACTACACAATAATTAAATAAAATATATTATCAATAATCTATATACAGTTAACCCCCTGGATGTTACCACTATGTACATTACCCATGCAGTGTTGATGACAGACATATTCAGTAACCACAATACTCTAAAGAAACTGCTAGTAAAAACACAAGGTTCAGATGAGCTGTTTAAAGGTTTTAGGTTTTTTCAGTGAGGAGTTACATTTCTTTGTGAACGTCCCCTTTGCTCTTTTACTAGCTGCCAGCTTTTTAATCTCATTCGCAGACACTTCCTTTGGTCTGGTGGAACACTTTGACCAACATGGCATTCATTAGCTTGGAAAGCTGGGAAAAATTCCTCCAGCAATAGGTATTGGTAAAATAAGCAACCAGTAATTTCCTTCAACACAGGACCCACGTGTTTTGTGGACCCATGCACCAATCGCTTCATGTAACATTGGTGTGTGACAGCTGGGTTAGCATACAGTGCAGCTGATGTTTCTCAATAGCATTGACTCTTGGAATAACAAGGCTTCTTTTAAATATAATTGGATCTGGATCCTTCTCAAATGCACGTCTGTGCTTCCCACACTTATCATAACATAAAACAAACCCATAATTTAACTTACCTTAACATTAATTTACACAGGACATGCAGAGTTATTGAAGAGTTGGGATAGGCTTTTACCCTTTGTTCCTTTTCAAATGAATTAACATTGGAAATGGAATTGATTCAAGGGAAAAAAGGACTGGTGTACCAGTCATTCTTTTGGTGAAAACTGCAAAAACAGTTCACAGATTCTAACACTAGTGTTATTAGCATAGAGCTCCTAAAAGTAGTATTTTTGCTTTTATAATTAATGTTTTAATAAGATTGTTCATAATATATCTGCAGTAAATGTGAAAGAATAGGTTTTCCAATATTTATTCACCAGAAATATGTTTTGTTACACATCGTAAATGGCAGAATTTATATCAATCAACAGAGGACAAAACATCAGCAAGCAAAATCACTCTGATTTATTTGTTGCAATTCCTGTTAAAATGCCACAGCACTGCATAGATACACACAATAAGGTGTGGTTATTTGACCACACCCCCGAGTGGGATACAAACTGTGGGGTACTATCATGTAATTAGCATAACTTTCTTCTGACAGTTTTTGTTGTTTCTATAGACGTTGGCAAAAGCCACACGTCATTGTTAATTTATTTGATCCACCCAAAAAAAAGACTTGCATCACAGTTAATCTGCATCACAATTTGTTGTGCCAACAGGCTTACAATGACAGTCAGTTGCAAGTTTAACTTAAGTCACTGTTAACCACTGACGTTTTTCCAAGTTATGATACATGTTTGCAAGCAGCAAGATCAAAATTATTCAAAATGTTTTGAAGAAATTTTTTGATTATTGTTAGGTATATCGTTAGCAATGTAGGGGCTTTGGCTGACATTAGCTAGCATTTGCTAAAATTACAACACATACAGTGCATTTACCATCAACACTCTGTATAGCCTTAAACCAATTGGTACATATTGTTTAGTTGTTTGGAGAGCTTATTAAACTTAATTTACTTGTTTTATATTATAGATACTATTGTACAAACAGAACATGCAATAAATTGTAACTAGTTTAGCAGTTTGAGCTAGCTAACTAGTTGCTCTTCAGCTGGGAATTGTGGCGTACAGTACCGGTACATTCCTTGCGATTGTTCATTGTTTCATGCTAGCATTTTGACACGGAATGAAAGTGTGTTTTTGGGGATAATGTTGTATGATTAAGACAACATGTCTATTCATGTATGTTCAATAGGACCAACCAAGCATTTTGAAAATGTTTATAGAATTACACCAAATAAAATCAAGACGTATTACAGTAACTGTGCGAACACCGCGACAGACTTGAGCTTCAAAGTTACTGGAAGTCATTCATTTTCAATGGAAGCCTGCTTCTCTCAGCTGCAAGGACCGGCAAATCAGTCAGAGTCGCGCTTTGAGCGTGTTGAGCAACCAGAGCGTCAAGCAGCACATTGAAGTTTGTTCAACTTTATGGTAATGAGCTATCGCGGTTCAGCGGCAAACGACAGTCAACCAATCGGAAGTTAAGTACGTATGCTAGTCTTCCTTGCTTGATCTGAACGCCATGCCACGTCAGAGCGGGAAAAGTGGCCAAAGCGTTTGCCTGCAGTATACTTAATGCACCCGACCAGGCGCGTGTCAAAGTGACGTCAAAATTAATTTTGAGTGCGCGAGCCAAGGCCAAGGGCATGCACCACTCTTTTTTTTTCAGTGGCACACAACAAAGTGGAAACGGGAAGCATGGACGAGTTTGAGGGCACAGTAAACGATTCATAATAACACAGTTCATAATAAAACTGTAAATGGTTCATAACAACACAGTTAAGATAATCTTAGCCACTTTTGACATTAACGTCAATGCTGCTGCCAGTTCTGCCATCGTTTACCTTTTTCTTCTTCTTCTAGTCCGTGAAAATATCAATAGTCGGTAGCCTCTTCTCAGTTGAGACACTTCTGTTCAGGAGAAGACTGCAACTTGTGTTGCGAGCACCACGCACAAGTATAAATAGTTATGGCACTTCCATGACGTCACTTTGGCGCGTGCCGGGTCGGGAATCTGTAGTATACTGTGCGCTTAAAGCTTCCCCGTACTTTTTTGACAAGCGTCCTTGACAGGGCGTCCAGAGCTTCTTTTGAAGCTCAAGTCTGTGGCATGTAGTTATGTGTAATGTATGCAGTTTAACATGGGAGTGAATGAATTGCCCTATGGTTTGTGCCCTAATTGGAAGCGTGGTCAATATAAACCTACTGTGTGTAAACTAGGAACACATTGCCCAATTAAATATATATATATATATATATATATATATCTGATATTAGGCTATGTTTTATTACATTAAAATAAGCAAAATAAATGATACATAGATCATAGATCATGAATTAGCAAAAACTTGTGATTTTCTTTAAATTTGCTAAAACGTATCATAAGATATGTATTTGGTTTAATACCAAATTGTTGTTACTGCAATTCACCTAGTTTCCATGTACTTCCATGTACTCACCTAGTTTCTACATACTTATGCTTTAATGTAAGATTGCATTATAGATTATAAAGACTAACAAAATGACAGTTGACATGTTGGTTAATGTAATTCCAGATAAGCAAACAGTGCTGTACATTAAAACTTTAGCAAACCATGTACTCCATGTCTGACTCAGTGCTAATGGAAATGCTTCCTAAGAAGTGGTAAAAGGGATGAATTGAGTTTTGGCAGCGTTCTGTCCATTGCAGAAGCTCCCTGTGTAAAGGCCTACTTGGTGCTGCTTCAGTGTTTATAAAGACACAAGGGGATGTTAACAAAATCAGAGTAACAATTATCAGGTCCAAACGTCCAACTCATTCAGCTCTATGTCATCAACGATGAGGATTTTTCCAAACAGAAAGAGTTGTTTACAGTCTGTTATGTCTGGCACAGACTGGCCTGCGGCCCTCTAATCAAGACTACCATCTGGAGAGACAGAAAGCATTTCTAACTATTTTAATTTATACAGTGGATAATGTAGCAGACTAAATATTGTACAAACTGGGCATGGCTGGATCAAAATAGTCTAAATTATGTACTGTGAATTCAATGAACTGAATGGTACCCTGTGTGTTTTGTCTGTACAACAGTGTAGTGGTATGGGTTCCAATGATTTAAAAAAATGACGAACAGTACCTGGTTAGAGGAAGCATGAGGTCAGAGGTCCTTGTCTAGGAATGTGTTAAAAATGTCAAGCTTTTTCACTTTGGTCCTATTGTATCACGCAGCTACAGTAGTAATGTATATTTAGCTGGTCATACATTACTTTGTTGTTTTGCTTCTAATTATTCCAGACATTCAAATGATCTAAGGCTTATCATGCATGCTTTTATCAGTTATGTTCAAATAAATACTATATTATTGAACTGTCTACAGTGGTCCATTACTGTGAAGGTTGTGCACTGTAGTGTGTGTAGCCCTCGACAGTTGTGAATGTAATAAGCAGGTGTTTCTCTCCCTGGAACAAAAGACCTGTATCCTGTGTGACAGAAGAGGCTCCCAGGGTTATGTTAAGGCCTCATTAGTGGGATTCTTGTTTTAGCTGCTTTTAGATCTCCCACCTGGTATGGGACTGATTTATGACAAAAACAGCCCTGCCTGAAACCCAGCTGAAACTGTCTGTGCTTTAGAACTGTCTATTATTTATCTTGGATGTTTAATCTAAAACAACATGGAAAATTTAAAGCCACAGATTTATAGTTGGCACTGGACAAATATTTCTGCTAAATCACAGAATTAGACATTTTTTAAGTGCATTTCAACATAAGATTTTCAAAGTTCATTCAAGGTGGTTAATATCAATTTTTGTGTCAATTAGTAATTTTGTTTTTATTTTTGTAATCAGGGACTATGTATGCTGGTTGTATAAAGATCTATCACATAATTTAATAATACATGTAAATTAATTATTGCATCCTGCATCCAATTCATTGATTACAACCCCGCCCTTAAATAGTTGTCATGGTCACAGACACCTCCTCCATTTTGATGACCAGAAATTATTAGGGGCTTTGACATATGGCAACATTGCTAAAGCTATTAAAAACCCTTCAAGGTCGATTGACACAGTAGAGTGTCAAAGCAACATATCTCTCATGATAGAAACTAACAGATACTCTTTGAAAGGGTTCTGCTGCAAAGAATTTCCATGGGGGTTCATTACTGCTTGACATCTCAATCGGGTCTTCAAAAAAAGTTACAGACAGGGAGCAGGAAGGGAAAATGACAAAATAACATTTCTGCAATGAGGAAAGACATCATCCTGCACCAAAACAGGTTATTGTTTTAGTTTTTTGGGAGGGGGCTGGGTTTTAAAAAAACATGGCAAAAAAGTTAAAAATATGTACAGTACCTAGTGTATTTACTTATTTGTATGCCCCCCTAACATTGTCAAACTGATTCTCAAGTCCTGGGGGCATGCCAAATGGATATTATAGAATTATTCTTCACGGTTTACATACATTTTACAATAATTTTCTTGTATTTTTTTGTCTGTATGACATCATGCATGAAAATCATTGTCTCAGAATGTTAGATTTTATTTATTCATTTTGAAGCCAAGATTCTTCAGAATTTAACACTATGAAGCACTTCACTGTAAGACAAAGTATGACACTTTCAGAGGCCAAAATATCAACATAGTGCCAGGCGTACTTCAAACCACCTTACTGTACGTACACATCGCCACAGACTTGAGCTTCAAAAGAAGCTCTGGAAGTCCTGTCAAGGACACTTATCAAAAACGTACAGGGAATGCTTTTGGCCACTCTGACGTTGCAGGACATTCACATCAAGCAAGGAAGACTAGCAGACGTACTTAAATTCCGATTGGTTGACTGTCGTTTGCCGCTGAACCGCGTCATAGCTCATTACCTTAAAGTTGAAAAAATTTAAACTTTCTGCTTGATTCTCTGGTCGCACAACACGCCAAAACGCAATGCCGACTGCTTTGGCGGTCCTTGCAGCTGAGAGAAGCCGGCTTCCATTGAAAATGAATGACTTCCGGTAACTTTGAAGCGCAAGTCTGTGGCAGTGTGTACGTACAGTTATCCCCAGAAGTATTAACTAGAAAACAATATTGCCATCATCATATCATAAAATGCACCTTGATGTCTCACTATTATTAACTAGCTAGTATATACTGAATCAATATTATTTTTGTTGAATTCAATATATTGGCGAAAGATGTTTGCTACTAGGTCACACCAGCGGTCAAAGTTGGTGCCTCAGTGACAACTGTGTCAAGGTGGCTAGGGTTCAAATCGTGTTGGCGGCCTTGCCCAGGAGGTCAGTTAGGGGCAGCACAAAATTGTTACAGTGCTGCCCAAAGTAACTGGGTAGGTAGTTGGACACAATTATCTTGTCACATCATTCTCATGTGACTCTGTGCAGGTCAAGTGCCTGTGAATTCAGTCACAGTGGTATTGGCCTTTGGAGATGGGATTGTGTTTTTAGAAAAAACTTTATGAACTCCCATTGAAGATGCATTGAGTATTTCACCATGCAGGTATGCTAAAAAAACATGTATTTACATCAACAACAGTCGCTGCAAGAAAGAGGAGATTCTGCTGAAGTGGGATTCGGTATACCTGAATCTCAAACGTGCACACTTTTACCCTTTCTATGGGGTTTCCTATAAAATGTATCAGACAGGAGCCAGGAAGTAACCAGGAAGTGTTTTACGTTTCGTTCTGTGGAAGAAATATATTTAGACATGCTAACTGAACCAAAGATTGTAGATTTTCCTTACAGATGACTAACGCAATTACCTAAATGATGATATTGATTTAAGGAGTGTGTATTTATTTGATATTGACACAGTTTAACAAAATAATCCCCACTGCCCTCTTCAGATGCAGTAAACTGACACATTTGGCAAATGTTCCATTGAAGAATACTGGCTATAAAGAAGCACTTTGACGATGACAGCTGTGAAAGTCTCTGATTGGTTAAGTGAGATTCTTTCATCAGCACCTCAAGTCATGGCACATATAGCTTAGTGCATACAAAAATGATGCTGTTGGATCACTGCTCCATTTCATACAAATCAGGAGCAGATGATGTTTGATAATGCTTTTGGCTGTCTTTCAAATACACACAGAAAATGTATTTTTGAAAGGAAGAATTTAATTTATGGCTTGGTCAAATTCGCGGTGTCACGGCTTAGTCTGAAAGGAATATTACTGTGAGGTGATTCATAAAAGCATCCAAATGTCTAGTTCGATGAAATAAGCAATAAATCCATCCATAAACAAAGGTCTGGTTTACAGAAAACATATTTACGATCTCAAATCTTTAATTTAAATATCTGTAGTATGAAGTCAGTTAGTATGACTTATTATGAATAATTGTATGAATTTTTTCTGACACTCCGTGTGCCTCCATGCCCATGCATGGAAAGTAGTGATGAGCATTCAGAGTCTTTGATGGACCATATTTCATAGCATGGTTCATCTAATAGAGAGGGCTTATTTGGCTCACAATTGGCTCACAATTGGCTCTTTTATTAACACCAGGGTTAACACCCCTACTCCTACGAATAGTGCCACTTGATCTTTAGTGACCACAGAGAGTCAGGACACCTTTTTAACGTAACATCCAAAAGATGGCACCGTACACAGGGCAGATGAACAATAATTTTTAAATAAATTAAGACAATGCAATTCACTTTTCATAGCTAAACATGATATTGGCAGATGTTAAGATAGTGAAATTGGTCAATTCGCTGAAAGCACTTATCTCTCGATTCCAGCACATTGCGCTCTCTGAGGAATCTGTCAGGATTATGTCAATGTAAAATGAAACTTCATAGAAATTGTATTATTTATTTATAAATACACTTTATCCTGCCTCATGTTTACCACCTTATGGAGTTATTCTTAGAAGGCAATGCACATTGATGTGGCTATGTATGACAGTTGCTGCTTGATCTGGAGACACTGTGTGTGACAAGACAACATTCTATTTACCCAGCAGCTGTCCTCACAGGGGTCCATGACATTCTTAGAGTAAAATACTGTGCCACAATGACATAAATCCATCACACAATAATGCAACCCACATACAAATGCTTGTGATGTTGAATTTCTGAAATTTCACATTCTGATTGGTTTGTCTGGTTGTCATCATAACACATCCTGTCTGTGTTTTTTATTCAGCCAATGTGCAGAATCGTTAAACAGTCTGCTTTTAAAATGTATGAAGAAAACCTTTTTTTCAATAAAGTATACAAAATGGTAACAGCTGCAGATTTGGGAAATGTGTCAAAGTACCTAAACATCTCTTAACCCGCGTTGGACTATGTGTATCAGTGTACAGCTCTTTCAACAAGACACACAGACACGCTTAAATATATGTGTAAAAAATATTTTTTCCCCATTATCCTCCCTTCCCAATTCCCACTAACCCTGTCGTGTCGGCAGCTCCTCAACTCATTGGACAGAACTGTGGGATGGCGAGGGGCGCTCACTTGGTTCATCCAACCACATGTTGCAGAGCCGCCGATTATATGATGTAGACTGTCCTGCAATGCAGCGACTACACCACGCAAACCACCCGAAATCTGCTATGCTAACCTGGAATTTATTTTCATACATTACAAATTGTACTTCTCACCTTGTGGCTTGATAATTGTTTTGTGAATAATGATTTTATTTCTGCACATATAAAGTAGCTACAATTATATGCAAATGTTTGGGCACCCCGTGGGATAAAATGATGTTACAATGAATCTATATGAATCTTTACTCTTTTGACCTTATGAGCTCAAAGTGAAACATGCCACCTTTCTGCACCATTTAATACAGGATTGTTATTTATTTGCATTCATTATATGTTCAAAATAATGATGTCGACATGACACATAGAACAGTTGGTGTACCTTTTGGACCATTCTATTAGTTCTTCAAAAAAAGATTACTGTGCTGGAGTTGGTGTATTGTGGTCTCCTGGTTTTGGTCTGAACATGCCTCCTGATGATGGAAGTTTGAGCTCTGGCTTCTGCCTCCTGTAGTGTCAATAAAAGTAATTATAATACCCCCCCCCGATTTCTTTGTATATTTTTATTGAATTGATTGACTCATTAGGCCTTCAATCAATCAAATGAAGTCAAATCCAGTATTTAACTATTAATCTGGAGTAACGCCATACCTTCTAATCTGTCAGACTTGGATGGTTGTTCTGCATGGTTTCAATAACCATGGGCTCCTCTAAGCAGATGTCTGAGGACCTGAAGTAACAGAAGGCTACAAAAAACGCTCAACGCATGCAGCTGCTACATCTAAGCTCTCAGAAACTTTCTCAAGTAAAGGAACTTAAATGAAACAAGTCAATTCAAAGCAAGATCTGGAAGACCAAGAGAAATATCACACAGACTTGCCCAACAACATCTCTCCCTTACAGTTTAGCTGACACTGGGGTAGTTGTTGACAGGTCCACAGTACAGCATACCTTGCCTGAAATTACATTACAAAACCCAATGTCTAAAGTATCCTATTCAAAACAAGATGTTGGCAAGCCAGAATCACTTTGGACCAACATGCTCTTGACTGATAAAATTAAAATTGGACTGTTTAGACACAACCAAACAATGTATTTTTTGAGATAGATGAGTGAAGCATTTTAAGAAAAGGACACCTTACTAATTGGTTAGCATAGAGGTGGCTCCATTGTGCTTTGGGGTTGTATGTGTGACGTTGCATAGGACGTAGGAGTCAAATGCAGATTTAAAAAATAGTATGTCTTTTTTTACTTAAAGGACCACAAAATCGTGTATTTTTTAATCATATAATTGCAAAGTCTAGGCAACGCCTAGGACACATAAATTCAACAAGTTATTATTGTATTACAGTATGGGCACACACAAATGTCACAATTAAAAATCACTCATAAAGACCAGGGAAGGAAGCCGTCGACTACTCCATCTGGTCCTGACAGTCAGAGTTGGGTAGAGTAACTTTAAAAAGTAATTGGATTACAGTAATCTTACTGTTAAAAGATACTCTACCCTACTCTGCTGACAGTACAACTGCAAGACCCTACCCACTTCATGGTTAATACGCTCCACCTGTCTGTTGGACTCAGGATGGATCTCAGAGGTCAGACCATGACCCCCAACCATTCTATGAATGCTCTCCAGACTCTGGAGGTGAACTGGGGAATCCAGTCAGAGACTATGTCCTCTGGGATGCCATAGTGCCACAAAAGGAGGTGGCAGATCTTTGAGAATCGGTCCACAATCACTAAGATGATGGTAAAACCCTGAGATGGAGGCAAATCAGTTAAGAAAAAAATAGTCAAATGAGAAAAAGTTTGTTGTGAAACTGAAAGAGGATGAAATTTTCCTGTATTTAGGTGACCCGGTGCTTTACTCAAACACTGAGCAGGAGGAGACACCAACCTTGTCATTCTTAGCCAAGGTAGGCCACCAGTAACTGTCCAATACCAGGATGAGCAGGGGGGTGAGCACAGTACAGAAATCTGTCCTGGACCATGGAATGCACGTACTGGAGACCAGCAAGACACTGTGCAGGGGAAGGCTCTGTTCGCAATGCCTGCTGGATCTCGGTATCCAGCTCGCATAATGTACCACTGGAGCCACAATGCAGGATCCAGGCAGAATGGGGCTGACATCTATTGGCTTCTCCTCCATGTGATACTGGCACAACAAGGCATCAGCCTGCACGTTCTTACTGCTGGGATTATAAGGCATTGTAAACAAGAATCTGGCAAAGAACAGGGACCTCCTTGCTTGGCGAGAGATCAGTCTCCTCGCTGCTCGGATGTATACCAGGTTTTGGTTGTCACACCAAACAAGGAAAAGGTGTTTAGCCCCCTTGACCCAGTGGCTCCATGCCATAAGGAATTTGACAATGGACAATGACTCAAGATCATGTCATAATTCTGCAAAGGAAGCCTGGTCAGACTCCTTGACCTTTGTTACAGGACCACACCAACCTCTGCCTCAGAAGTGTCCACCTCAACAACATAGGGAAGGGATGCATAAGGGTGAGCCAACACAGGAGCAGAGGAAAACAGGTGTCTCTGCAATCGACATGGGATACACGTAACCCCTGGGTAGTACAGTTCCTGGTAGGAGATTAATGACGCAATCTCAGGAATGATGAGGGGTCATTTGGATGCCTTAGTTTAAAAAAAGGCATGAGATAGGTCAGAATTTTCAGGGGTAAATGGAATGTCAGAAGTACTGTCAGGACTTTCCACAATGGTCGCTCCCAGCAAATCTGGAAAACACTTCACCAGATATTCATCTGACCCTCCATATAAGAATCTATGTGGCCATGAAATGGAGGGGATATGAACAGAGAACGAGGTAATCCCTAACACAACAGGGAAACGGTTATTTTTGTTGGGAAACAATAACATGGAACTGGATACGCTTTGACTGGGCGAGCTGAGTGGTCATGGTCATGGAGGTTGTGACTTCACACACCAGTCCCAAAGGCTGGCTATCAAGATCATGGGCAGGCAGGGACCGAGGGGGCAGAACTCTAGAACAACCTCCTGTGCTGATCTGGAGCCCTGGTGCAGGTGTATCAGGCATTTTATTACTTCTCTGCCTTCTGGTGGATGGTCGAAAACCATGCTGAAGAGGCGGGTGAATGCCTCAAAGTCCTTGATAATGGGGTTGTTGTCCCTCCAGCAGAATTGGAGCCCTGCAGGTTAAGCAGGAAATCAGGGCTGCAACAGGAATCCCTGGAAATGAGATGCAGTCCCATCAGACTGATCTCCCAGGAGTGATCAATTCTGGGACTCCTGGTCAAAGCTGGGAAATGGTTTCTTTACTTAAGGACCATACAAACGAAGGACCATAGAAAAATCAGTCTGCATATAATGGTGTAATAAAGTCTGGGCCTAGGACACATAAATCCAACAATGTATACTGTAGTTGGGTACCGAAAAGTACACCTGCATTAGGTCTGCTCGATTATGGAAAAAATCATAATCACGATAATTTTAGTCAATATTGAAATCATGATTATTTAAAATGATTACTCATTGTACTTTGGAAATTTGCATTTGTTGATTTTGAAAAACAGTGAAAGAATTCCGTCGTCAGGAGCGGGTGCATTTTTTTACTTTGTTGAGGGTGACCAGCAGACATAGTTTGTTTGAATGTTTGGCTTTGATTAGACAGCAATGTCTTTCAATAATATTTGCAAATAATTATATTTATATTTTATAAATATTTATAAAATATATATTTTATAAATTAACATTTTTAAACGTATCTTATTACGTTTAATAACAGCCCACATAGCAAAATTGGTCTGGCCCAGTGCTGGGCCACACATACCACTTACACTTGGCCCACATATCGCAATGAATTACGGTCCTCTAGTGGGCCACCTCTGGTAGCCACATGTGGACCTCATGTGGGCCACATGTGGGCCATATATATTTGACCAGAGCTGGCCCAATTCTGGCCCTATGTTGGACCAGACCTGTTTTCGAACTGGTTCCACATTTCAGCCTAGACTAAGACTACACTAAGCCTGATCTAAGCCACATTCACTTGCCACATTTGGCCCAGATGAAAAATGTGAATAATAAACAAATGTTAATTATTATTAGAAACATTCCCCCAGAGCAACTTAGGATAAAGTGTCAACGACCGTTGGCACAGCTGGGAATCAAACCGGCAACATTATTTTTATTTTATTTTTAATTTAACCTTTATTTAACCAGGTAAGTTGACTAAGAACACTTTCTTATTTACAGCAACGACCTGGGAGCAAATAGGGTAAAGTGTCTTGCCCAAGGACACAACAACATTTGGCTCAGTCGGGAATCGAACTGGCAACCTTCTGACTACAAGTCTGACTCCCTATCCACTGAGCCATCTGCGCCCTGCAAATCAGCAGACTTAATTCATTTTTTCCACTACTTACATATTTACAATGAATAAACTGTTAAGTAACCTAAATTGGGCTTGATT